>DWCF01005043.1:0-15037 GCA_018230265.1 Delias oraia
TGTTGTTAAACTTTAACTACACAAGTCGAAAAATATTCTTATAAACCGCACCTTTATAAGTCAAAGTTTTAGCAAATTAATTCTATGTATCTCAAAAACTCATTAACTCAATTCTTTTAGTATTTCCCTTGACTTTCGTGTTACACAGTATAATGCCTCTCATATAATCAACATGCCTTTTCTCCTATGCCCTAGGCTTGAATATACATATTTCTATTATAAGGCGAACTTATATAACAGTTGATTGAACATGTATAACGGAATCTAAAAAATGTAATATATCAGATGTAGATGGTTTTAAAACTAGTCAATATCCCTAAAAATTAAAATTGATTTTAATACAGCTTTTCTATTTTCTATTAATCTTTTGAGCTGAACTTTGTAACAATAGAAAAGTTTTGTTTAAATTCGTCTCCATTTGCTGATATTTTAACCTAAAAGTAATGACAAAAAACTAAGAAGAAATATGAAATAATAAGACACAAATTCTGGTGTCAAGGTAACTTAACTCTGCGCTAAAACGCGAATTCTTATGTGAACAAAACTTTATTCCAAGAATTAATTTCAATAAAAGCTTCTCTATTATGATTTAATTTTCAAAGTACGCCAAAGATAAACTATTGAACTATTACTGAACATCATTATTATCATTTCAGCTGTAAGACGTCCACTGCTGGACATAGCCCCCCATCCCTTTGGTCCTCCATGAATATCTGTTTATTATACTACTTTTTGTTTATTTATTGTGATCAGTTTTTTTAATAGAGGACAAAATACAAGTCTGATAACCTCCTCTAGATTTTTGAAGGTCAACTAAAGATATAACTCATAATACATACAGATAACAAAATTATTATTTCATATTTGATTTAACACGCCATTTGGTGTTTTTAGCAAACGCGTACTTTGCCCGCTAGCAGGTACGTGCGTAAACAGGCTTGAACAAGTCATGATTTTTATAAATAATGCGGGCTTACGACTCTTGCAAATATATAAAGTAACATCATAGTACCTAACTCAACTCTACAGGATATTATTAAGGAAAAGTTGTTTGAATTTAACGAAATAATTAAGAAGAAATTGTGTCGAAAATCTTATTACAATATCAATGAATAGCTATCTGTATGATATGGCATGGCAATAAAAACATTCTATCCTCAACAATCAATACAGTTAGTGTTGAATTTTTTATTCTAATGCGAACAACGGAGCAGGTGGGTGTCCCATATGGTAAGAGAACACCGCCGCCCATGAACAATCTGATTCGCCGATCAATTTTACGCCGTTGAACGCCGCACTTTAAAGGCCTCCGATGCGACAGTATTAAGACACACACACGCTTGGCGTAGCATAGCCGCGGGTGCGTTGCCGGCCTTTAACGAGTATGTACGCTTCTCTTGAAGGTCCCCAAGTCGTATTGGTTTGGAAATACCTCTGCTGGTAGTTGATTCCACAGAGTAGTGGTGCGCGGTACAAAACACCTTAAAAACGACAAACATCGAGCTGATAACAATGAAACTTTGCATTCTGCCTCGATGTGACATTTACTTTGTATCCTACACAGATTGTGACACAACTACTTTTGAAAAGTGTAATCGCCGATTTTCTTGCCGGTACTTGTCGGTAAAATCTTCATTTCGAACTCTTTGTAGTAGATTGTAACTGGTTACGTAATTATTTTGACGATTTAAATATGCTTGTAATAATCCCAGTTAAATGAAGACCATTTTGTTTCTATGTTTATATTATTCACAATTTATTTCCGTGTTTGTTATGCAAAACTGAACTAATTTGACAATTATTGAGACCATCGTAGCTTAATGGTTTAAAAGTGTACCATGAAGCGAGAGGTATCGGGTTCGAAACCCGGTCCGAACAATTATAATTTAATTTATAATGTATTCGGTCTCTGGAAGAGATTGACATTGGCCGTCTTAATACTGTCGCACCAGTGGGAGAGCCATCCTCACGCACTAATTGGGCCGGCTCGTACGAAGTGATACCAAGAGCTCACAGAAAACTCGGCGTGAAACGGTACTTGTACTGTGAATCGCAGAGAGGGTGAGGATATCGGAGGCCATTAAAAGTGCCGGTTAAGCGGTGTAAAAGGCTGGTAACACAACCATGCCTGTATTGTGGCGCGGTTGTTCATGAGCGGCGGCGTTCTCTTACCAGTGAATAAAAAAAAATTTAGGTCACCTAGAGTCTAGACTACAGGTTTACCATTTCAAAAAATCAGCATTAAAAGTGCCCACCATATAATCGATGATTCATTTTATTACATTGGGTAAGTTTTGCACAGCTGTGTTTTGTAATTATATTACTCTGGTATTTTTATTAAAAACAAAGATTTTAATATTTGAATTTACTACGTTCCGCTGAGTATTAAGAAAGTAAAGTAATAATCCAATGGATATGAAAGTAACTAGGTTCAAAAGTGAAAGCAACGAATGCCGCGAACACGCAATGGATCCGCTGTCCTCAAAATAATTTAAGCTAACATATATTTTATCCAGCCATGAAAAACTAGACGTGTAGTGAAAACCATATTTTTTAACGAGATAAATATTCAAGAGATAAAAAATAATAAATAAAATAAACTTGATATATTGATGATGATGATAATGAAATATGGCTGCGTATGGCCCCACAGTACGCGACTACTGAAACCAACTTGGCACCATTACCGCCTGATATACGAGAATTTGTCAATTATTTACAAAATATTAACCGATTAAATTCGAAAACTTTCCCGCGGGAGATCCATTATGAAGCATATGCGGACGCACTAATTGAGTCGGCTCGTCCGAAGTGATACCACGGGCTCAAAGAATACCCAACGTGAAACGGTACTTGTACTGTGTTTCGTTGAGTGGGTGAGGATATCGGAGGCCCTTAAAGATGCCGCTTAAAATAAAAAGTAGGCAGCACAACCAATGCGCGAACTACGACGCGGTTGTCCATGGGCGGCAGTATTCTTTTACCATATAGGAGACCCACCATTGTCCGCTATACTACAAAAACAATATGTATATTATTATAAAGTTTATTTTCTATTGTACTTATATGTATGAATCTTTAATATGAAAATACGAAAGTCTATGATCAAAAATTATACCAATATTTTTAGCTTTTTACTAAACTAATTAATGCTAATAATATCGTTTATATGTATCATTCTAGTGAAGGAGTATTTAGTATTTTTAAAATTAATGTTTTTTGTGTACGACATAGCTAACATAGCACTAACTGACCTTGAAGTTGTAATAACTGCCGCCTTTGGCAATCCTGTTGTGCCAGATGTGTATATGTATAGCATTTTCCCTTGGAAACCAAACCCGTCTGCTTTGCTCCATGGGGCTGGATCGGTGACTTCAAGAAGGTCAGTTAAGTTAGAAATAGCATCACCACTAGCCATCTGTGGTTTAGGCGACTTCAATGGACGGTGTGTCAATCGAAATAGTTTTAATTTCGGATCTAAGTGGCTGGAGACATCTTGTACGGCTGAAAGAAAAATTCACTAAAAATAACTTCAACGCACCTGTGGCCCAACAAGGGCTAGGGATGTACATAGACCTGATTTATGTTGCCGGCTTTTTACGCCGCTTAAGCAGTATTTTTAAGGGCTTCAGATATCCTCACTCACTAAGCGATAGTAGAAGTATCGTTTCAAATTAAATTGAGATTTCACGCTGAGTATTGTGTGAGCCTGTGGTATCGCTTCCGGCAAGCCGGCCCACTATGTGCGTCAGTATATGCTCCAGCATGGCCCCTCCCACGGGTGCTAAATACTGATACTGGCGAGATTGAATTCGCTAGCCATAGAAGCCAAAATAAGAAAAGGAAGAAGTAATTAAACTATAAAGATCTCTTAAAATTTTATAATATATATATGATATATAACTATAAGAGCGGATATCTAGAAATCTGTTCAGAAACTTGAATTACGAATTTATTGATTATTCATTTATTGGTCTCTGGAAGGGCTTAACACTGGCCGGCGAGTGTCTTTATATTGTCGCACCCGTGGGAGAGCCATGCTGAAGAGGCTGACGCACTAATTGGGCCGGCTCGTTCGAAGTGATACCAAGAGCTCACTGAATACTCAGCGTGAAATGGTACTTGTACTGTGTTTCGCAGAGTGAGTGAGGATATGTCCTTAAAAGTGCCGCTTAAGCGGCGTAAAATGGCGGCAACGCAATCAATGAACGGACTGTGGCGCGGGTGTTCATGGGCGGTGGTGTTCTCTTACCATATTGGAGACCCACCTGCCCCTTTTTCCGCTATAGCATAAATAAATAAAATCATCAGGGCCACCTGCTCTGTTGTCTCCTATATCATGAAATAACATGGAACTTCTAATAGGCAGGTAAACACTTAGAGGAGTTTCACACACACTAAAAGCCTCTGTAATAAATAATTTTATGTTAACAAACTCACCTGACAGGTATTCATCGGAAAATATGAGGGCATCGCATTTAGCAACATTTATTGAGTGAATTAAGGCATTACTACGTTGGTTGATATTTATGAGGGGGCAGATTGCACCTATACGTGAGGCACCCAACCATATTCCTGGCATTTGGGGACAATTGTTGGTGAAAAGACCAACTATATTGCCTTTTTTTATGCCTTGCTTCTTTAAAACTGCAGTCACACGAAGACTATAATCTTCCACCTAAAAAGTGAACATATCTTAACCCCTTAGTTTAATCACCTAATTATAATAAATAATATTAAATAAGCAATGATATTAGGATTTATATTAATTTCTTCTACTTTAATAGTTGTATACATCATTTTATACTTTCATGAGGTACATGTAGGAATATAATAAACGCAAATAAAAATCTGAATAACTTTAAAAAAGTTAAGTTTAAATTAATTTTATTTTATTTAAGTTTCAAAAGTAATATACATGTATGTAAATAGATTTTTCATTATTTGACCAGCAACTAACCTCTTTAAAAGTCCACACTTCATCTTGGAACAAAAAGCATTTCTTATTAGGATATTTCTGGACTACTTCATGAAAAATATCAGGGACAGTTGCATTTTGTCTTGTGTATTTCCATGCTAACAGTAGAACTTTGACATAGCAGCAGAGTGCTCTAAAACATTTGGGTATAAATAAGACTTACACAGAAGTTGAAATATTTCTCATTACTTTATAGTTAATAGTTATTTATTTTTATATAGTTAAACATATTTTTGTACTACCAAAGACTTTATCGATAAAGACTAATCACTAAATATGATTTATGCTGTCATTTATTGCTCTGCCTACATATTAGTAACACATTAGAACATTATTCTTTATACTAATTGAATTAGAGGTTTAATTATTGCAATATAATTCATATATACATAAAAAGTTAATTTGAAATTCATAGTCTAATTAATATTTAAAATTGAAAATAACATGCCACCGTAAACTTTAACTGTGATAAATAGTAATATTTAATTTCATGAAAATTAAATTCAAATTCATTCGGGAATTCAACATTTTCACACTTTGCACTTTAACATAATAATTAGTAGTCCAAAGTTTAATAAAAAATATACATCATTGTATTAAAATAGGAATCGGCTAAGAATTTCATTTAATTTAGAATAGTTTGTAATAAAACAAAACTAGAAGTGATTTAAAGATCTGGAAAATTAATTATATAATTACATACATATTCTTAGAAAACCAGTTTGAACTTTTCTTAGAAAACAATCCAAACAAACTGGATTTTAATGTAATTATTGTAAAAATTTAAGTACAGAATAACATTACCTTAAATCCCTTGGTGTTGTTTTTAAAGCGACATAACACCACCTTGATCGAAATATCAAGAGAAAGAGCAATCCAGAACAAATGAAAACTACAGTTGTGAGAAGCAATCCAACATATTGGCACACAGCGAGGAACGCAACAATAGCACCGAGCGCCAAAATCATCGCGACCGATTTTCGCCACGACACACGGCTAACTGATCCGCGGAAATATCGGAGCCGCCGGATCGCCGTGATTGCAGGAAATCAATGCTTATTTATGTCTTACAACTATCAACGAAGTAAGCTTCTGTATTTAATACTGTTTAAGACGCATTGCAGTGTCAGGCCTCAGCCTAGTTAGTATCACTCTTTTTCAAATACAAACGAGATGTATTTTAAATTACTACTTTCCTAAATCGTGATTTCTATCAAGAATATCTCGTCTTGATTGGCATCTCAAAAGTATTTTATTGTTTGATCTCGGCTACCTTGTTATGGTTTACCGTTTGAAATAATTATTTAGAAAGTAGTAATAATTGACAAACTAACAAATGTTTTTCTACTTTGAAGGTCCAAGCTAGTAGCCATCAGTCACATTGATATTGTGAAAGTAACTGCAGTAAACAGAATTAATAATTTAACAGATACTGCCTGTCGAGCGTCAACTCGCTTATTGAATATAAACTGTAGCAATTGTAGTTTAAACTGAGAGTTGCGCAAGTCTGACATCTGACATTTTAAAAATGTATATACAGTAATACTGGCAGAAAAAAATATTAATATTTTAATGAATATGAGTTTTTTTAGTATACTAACGTTCTGGATTATAACGTAATATTATATAAATTGCAATAATAGTCAACTATATAACTTACATGTAATAACCATAAACAAAATCAATATCCGACTTTATGTATGAATCCGACGGAAAACAACGGTTATCTAGTAAGTTGGTTTAGTGGCATAAGCGTAGATAAGTAACACACATACAAGCACACACTTTTGCATGTATAAGATTAGTATGGACTTTTATAGATAAGACAAAGTGTGTGTGCAAAGGCTCTTGAAGCATCTTCACATACTCATGGTACATTGTCATGTGGCCCTTGATCAGAGAAGTGTCACGACCGCTGCTTTAGAGGTCTTCTTATTTATTTCACAAAGTACCATGAGCAAATTTTTCTTGAACTATATTGAAAATTTAAACTACAATATTACACACACATCATTTTGTTCACATTTCATTGTTTTTGAATTAGGTATCACATTTTCGATTTGTAAACATTTTTGTTTTAAATTTCATCATTCGATTTAAAATTTTACTCTTTTAAATTATATTTGTTCAAACTGTTTGGCGTTGCGTAGAGATAATTTTTCGTTCAGCATATTCTATCGCATTTATCACGGGAAATGTACGGAGGAGCTGCTTAGATTAATACCTGCAGCTTTGATTAATAATGCTGAATTTTATAATCGAACATCGAGGCAGAATACAAAGTTTTATAGTTATCATCTCGATGTTTTTGATCCAATCACTTTGTGGAATCAGTTGCCATCAATAGTATTTCCAAACCAACACGATTAGAGACCATAAAAAGACCGTACATATTTCTGAAATGCCGGCAACGCACCTCTGCAGGTTAGGGGTGTCCATGGCCGGAGGGGCGCTTACCCTAGGTGAACCTCCTGCTCATCTCCACCGTTTTCATAAAAAACTGTTCCTATAAAATAAAACGAAATAATCATCAGTTTGCCTACATACAGTATGAGTAATAGTAAATGAGACTTTATTTATTGTCATTTGAAATGCCCTTGCAATTGTTTTGTCTTCTTCAGTTTGTTCTTATAATTAAAATCGTATAATAAATATTTACGGCCTTTAAGGTAAGTAAAATATTTGACGCTAGCAGGCAGCATCTGTACGTCTGGACTAAACTAAGAACTGGATCTATTTTGTATTCTTTTGAAGGAAATAATTCTTGTATTATAATATGTACAGGGTTTTCTATTTTTTTTAACGGGGTCATATTATTTTTATTAATTAATTTAATTTAAAAAGTTATTTGCTTGCTGAAATAAGTTTAATTTGTTGAATAGGTTCTTGTCTTTTAGTTTTTTTTTATTCTATAGCAGACAACGGAGCAGGTGGGTCTCCTATAAGGTAAGAGAACACCGCCGCCCATGAAAAACCGCGCCACAGTCGGCGAATTAGTTGTGTTGCCGGCTTTTTACGCCACTCAAGCGGCATCTTTACGGGCGTCCGATATCCTCACTCTGCGATACACATTACAAGTACCGTTTAACGCAGAGTATTCTATGAGCCCGTGGTATCACTTCGGATGAGCCGGCCCAATTAGTGCCTCAGCATATGCTTCAGCATGGCTCTCCCACGGGTGCGACATTATTACAGATATACTCGCCCGACCACTGTCAAGCCCTTTCAGAGATCGAATAAATTATAATTTGTCAGGATCGGGATTAGAACCCTCTCGTTTCAAAGTAGACTTATTAAACTATTTAGATATGAGGCTCTCAGAATTATTTTACAGGAATAAAAATAAAAATCATCGGAACACATTTTAAAATGTTTTTTATGTTTAATTTTCACCACACATATTCCATTATCTATTTTTTATTTATCATATAACAATAATAGATTAATCCTTATGATATCCGTGTATAACAATAAGTAGAAAATGCACTATAACAATGTATACTACGAATATTGTAAATTTTTTTATTTATCTCACATGTTTACATTTTGGGGCGTATATACTATAATAATAATTATTAATTTAATATCTCCTATTTTTATTTTGGGCAATTTTGTACTTAACCATAATATTTAATATAATTTGAGGAATCAATTCTAATTGACTTGAATGGTTTAAAAGCAGTTTCACAGTCTTATTTGTCCGGAAATTATTTTTTCGTATTCTTCACTTCCTAAGCTTAAGTATTTATTTTGTTTTAGATCAAAGAAATATAGTTTATCTGTAATAGTTGATGGGTTATAACCTTCCTTTTGTAGATCCACTTTTCTAATCTTGAATGTTGCTGAAATAAAAAAATATGCTTAGTATAAAATATATAACGTTTAAGATTGAATCAAATAATTAAAATTTTCAAACTTTTAGCAATAGAGAGCATAAAATGAAAAACAATTTTATAAATTCATATCTTTCATTCATATAGGGTCTTCCAAATAGCGGGTCGCAGTTAATAATCTGTGGCGGCCAGTTAGTTTTGGCGGCATCTGTGAAATCTGTTTTTTCTTATTCAACCATTGATTCCAAATCACCATGATATTTTATACGGTAGAGCAGCATGTGCAAATGATAAAAATTTACTATCAAAATGAAGGTGAAGAGGTCCTCGATTTTGGGCGAAAAATAATCTTTAGCAACGAGGCAGATTTTTGGATGAATGGTTTTGTTAATAAGCATAATCACCGTATATGGGATGACCACAAGGCATCCACTAAAAGTTATTGTTTAATGCGGATTGTGGCCTGACAATGTTATTGATCCGTACTTCTTCGAAACAGATGAATTATAAAAAATCTTTTTGGCTTGAATTGAACAATATGAACTTAAACGACATTGCAGTAAGATGGCGCTACTTGCCACACAGCGAACGACACAATGGATATTCTGGACATCGACCCGTCCTTGTTGAAACATCCAATATATCCGTAGTTTTTTTGGAATTGTAAAACTCACCAGTCATATCTAAAGACTTCATGACTCGCAAGAAGACGGGTCTGGCGTATTTTGGTAAGTCCTTTGCCATGTCTCTGGCGAGTTTTTCTAAGTCTAAAGTATCATCAGTATCTACAATCCCGCACATACCCGCTCGTCCTTCATTATTAGGGATCTAGAATTATAAAAATATTTATATTTAACTTATAATAATAAACGTAACATAAAAATAAATAGGACTTTTAGAGAATTAGCTACAATATTGGGTACAATATTAAATTCTTTTTGGACAATAATATTTAGACTTTGTCTATTATATACCTCCACTCCATAAACAACAGCGTCTCTCTGGTCTGCAACTCGTGATATCACAGCTTCTACCTCTGTGGTACTGACGTTCTCCCCGCGCCAACGGAATGTATCTCCCGTCCGATCTCGGAAGTAAAGGTAACCGAGCTCATCGGAAATTAATATGTCACCTAAAATGTATTCCCTTTTAATATTGCCCCAAATAATAGATTAAAAAGTATTTCCAAAATGTTTGTTGCTAAATGATTTAAAATTAATAATATAAATTACTAATTATAATGCTTTAATCTTTTCTATGCAGTATTTGGAATGATTGCATTGACACTGGTTCAATGAATAGTTAAACATATTCAAATAAATGTCATAAAAATGTAAGCCTGGTTTAGTACCTGAAATAAATGCTGAATCGCCATGATTAAAGACATCTCTGACTATCTTCTTCTCTGAATCCTCTTTACTGACATATCCTAAGAAAGCTCTCGATGGATTATTAGGCTTAATTTTACCAATAAATACACCTGGCTCATTTGCTTTTGCTACCTTAAAAAGAAATTGTAGATGTATTAATATTACATAAAAATTAAAATGCATTGAAACTCGTTTAAGATAATAATCTCGCCATCATTAAAGCAAGAATTGGTCAAGCAAGAAGAATAAAAAGACTGTTATGAACTTGTATATTTTGCTGCTTAAAATTTGTAAAAAATTTGTTTTTTTTTAAATTTAAACTCAAAATCGAGATTGAAAAAAATCGAATTATCTATATAAACCGTTTAAGGTTGTTACAAAAATGAATTAAATAAAGTTAAATTCATTAATGTTGTATTTACCAACACAATATAAACAAATCATCAATAAAATTACGATGCACAAAAATTAATAATTAGTTTAAAAAGTAGAGCTATGCTGTATGCCCACCACATGTAGGTGAAATCCGGGTTTCAGCCCCCCATTATCAATGATTAATGTCATAATATTTGTATTTTCTTACTTGACAAAGACCCTTAGAATTCCTTATAGGTTCACCAGTATCTTCGTCCACCTTTATGATAGCAATGGGATACACAGCAGGAATGATACGGCTGACAAAACCTATAGCGCCCGGCTTATTGTCTATGTTCACTGTAGATAGAAAAAAACATCTTAAAAATTCTGTACTAAAATTATAAAGAAGTAAAGTTAGTGTTTATGCAGTGGTAGATTTAAAAAGTCTTTCACACAAAGATAGTTAGTTAATTTGTTAATAACAGACTATATATATATTTTCACTCGTGGGAGAGCCATGCTGAAACATATGACGCACTAATAGGGCCAACTCGTCCGAAGTTATACGAGCTTACAGAATACTCGGCGTGAACCGGTACTTGTACTGTGTTTCGCAGAGTGAATGAGGATATCGGAGGCCCTTACAAAAGTGCCGCTTAAGTGGCGTAAAAAGCCGGCAACACAACCAATGCGGGCACTGTGGTACAGTTGTTCATTGGCGGCGGTGTTCTGTTACCATATAGGAGACCCACATGCTCAGTTGTCCGCTATGGAATAACAATATATATTTATATATACATTAATTGGAAAATTACTTTTTCGTGTTAATTGGATTTGCAAAGTATAAAAAGGTACTGTACTATCGTCGCAGGCATCATATCTATTTGTAATATTTAATAGAATTAAATTTTTTAAATGTAAACCTGATCATTAACTGTATTTAAAAATACTTGCCGATTCTTCTCGGTAAAATCTATATTCCGAACCAGGTGGTAATTTGTAACGTAATGTGAAATTTTGTTTTATTTCAATGATTTAAAGGAGCTTGCAATAAGTCTATTTAAATAAATATTTTTTTAAATTTTATTTTAAGTAAATAAAAGTAGCCATTTGTCTACTTACATATATTAGCATTTCCTTCTGTAGCTCCATAAAATTCCACAATTTTTTTAATCCCAAACCGTTGCATAAACTCATTCCAAACCTGTGAATGAAAGAATGAACATTTATCTAAATATAATTTTAATTAATAAGTTAAGTTAAATAAATGTAGTTCTTAAAATTTGAATTTTATATAAATATTATAAATATCATAGAAATATTGACTTGAATATTTGTAATTGAAATTAATTATTTTTATTAATTAAGCTAGATAAATATTAAATCTGTGTCAATACATATTATCATAAAGTATATTCTCATTTATCTATATTATCGTTTTTAATGGTTTCTAGACCCAGAGAGGTGAAAAAAATTATTGATTCATCATAATGTGATGAACCAATTGAAATCGCTTAATTAAATATTATATCATAGTAACACAATTACCGTAGGTCTCATTCCGTTGCCATAAACTGTACGCACAGTGTGTTGTAGGTCTGAAGCCACGGGTGGAGTGGCTAATATATAACGACACATCTCCCCAATGTAATGTGCAGCCTGAAATATATAATATATCATATAGATACTTGCATGTCTTAGCACAATCCCATAAGCTCGAAACTTGAAATTAATGTTAGTGGTTTAATAAGTCTACCACGAAGCGAAAGTTATCGGGTTCGAAACCTGGTCCGGACAATTATAATTTAATTTATAGTTTATGCGGTCTCTGGAAAGGCTTGACAATGGTCGAGCGAGTATCTTAATACTGTCACGCCTGTGGGTGACCCAAGCTGAAGCATGTGCACGCACAGATTGGGCCGCCACGTCCGAAGTGAAACCATAAAATACTCAGCGTAATAAATGTACTTGAAATGGTACTTCTACTGTTTCGTTGAGTGAGTGAGGATATCGGAATCCTTTAAAATTCCCTTAAGCAGTGTAAAAAGCCGGCAATACAACCAATGCGCGGACTGTGGCGCAGTTGTCCATGGACGGCGGAGTTCTCTTACCATTTACCTTTCTGCTCCGTTGTCCGCATACCATAAAAAAATTTACTCGTTTGCGACGGCGTTCGAAAAACCGACATTATTTAGGATCTGTAACAAGCTATTGCAAACTCACCCTAGCCTACTACACTAAGCTACGCCAAATACTGTAATACGATTGTGGCATATAACCGCATCATAAGAAATTAATGTAGGTAGCTTACATCGCATGTGTAGACTACTACTTTTTCTACTGTTAAATTCTACGAAACTATTAATTTTTTTTTAGTATAGCGGACAACGGAGCAAGTGGGTGGCCTATATGTTGAGAGAACACCGCCGCCCATGGACAACTGCGCCACAGTCCGCGCTTTGCTTCACATGGACGAGCCGATTCAATTAGGGCTTCAATTAGCATATGCTTCAGCATGGCTCTCCCAAGGGTGCGACACTATTAGGACGCCCGGCCACTGTCAAGTTCTTCCAGAGACCGAATGAATTATAAATTAAATTCTAATTATTATTTGTCCGGACCGGGGTTCGAACCAGATTTCTGTCGCTTCATAATATACTTTTAAAACCATTACGAGGCTCTCAAAATATACAGTATATACAGAATAGCTTACCGTAGCCTTATATTTAATACAGTCTGGGAAGTATGAAGTGGCTGAAAACTTTAACCTCAGAGCAATTGTACATCCGAAGATGAAAGCCTGACCGATAGTGATCACACCCCCAGCGGAGTGATAAAGGGGCATGGGACAGTAGATGACATCATTCTTGTTCAAACTTCCCAGGAAGTGTACACCAGCAGCCATGAAACACATTCTGGTGGACAAAGAATCGCTTTTACTGCTATGTAGTGGTAAGACACTAGCGTATTGAGATTGCATAAATAAAAAACAATTTTTTAACCCGCGGCTCTAAGGGCGTCCATGGACGAAGGACCGCATGCCTTAGATGAGCTTTCTGCTCGTTTGACACCATATCAATAAAAAAAAATTATTGCAAAATCAAACATTACTTTTACTGTGTTACGCTAAGTCAGTGAGAATATCAGTGGCCCTTATAATTACGTAAAAACCACCATGAGTGATCTATTACCATAGAATAGACCCGCCTGTTTGTGACCCGCTGTACCATAAAAAAACGAACCAAGGCAATAGTCCTGATGAATATATAATTTTGACTACTGTAATTAATGAATATCCTCCAGAAAATTAACCTGGATTTCTTTCTCATCCTCTCCTATAACTGGATAGTAAAATATTTTACAGAACTATAGTTTTAACAACTCGATTTAAAATCATAATTTTTTATACAATTAAAAAAACCTGTCATTTGTCATCTCTGCTCGAACACATACGGGGTCAAAGTCATTAATCATGCAATTGTTTGTGCTTGCTCAGAAATATATTACAAGGTGAACTTTAATGAATATTAGCAAAACATACGAGAAAAGGATAATCTGAATGCACATTGGCAATGTGTCAGTAAATGTAGAAGCGTTTGTGCACTCATTAATTCCAAATTGTATTAATAATATAATTGTTTCCTCTTAAAAAGGTACAACTTATCCTTAAATTAATACATAAACAAATTTATCAAATACACATAGAGATATATTTAGTGTGGCGTTCACAACGGTTGCATGTTTCGCTGAACGAGTGACGATATCGGAGGTATAAAATTATACCACATAGCGGCGTAAAAATCCGGCGACATAACCAAAGCTCGGATTATGTCGCGATTGTCCTTGGGCTGTGTTCTATTACCATACAAGATTATTACCAGCTCCGTATTTCACTATATAATAAAATATTCACTGATATTAATTTGAAACGGTTCATAAATGACATAATGAGGAAAAGTTGAATTTAAACTTGCTTAAAACTTGATTTTTATTACCTCTGTTTTTTATAAATAAATAAATAAATTTTTTTTTATAAACATAATATATAGTATTAATTATAAATCCTACTGTCTTATCGTCTGGTATAACCAGTATGTGTTACTAGAGAAGGCTTACGGCGCGGAAATATGGTCTCACCATCGGCCTCAAAACTCAGGATCGCTCACCGAGCTATGGAAAGGGCTATGCTCGGAGTTTCACTACGTGATCGTATCAGAAATTAGGAGATCAGTAGACGAACTAAAGTCACTGATATAGCACGCCGAATTAGCAAGCTAATGTGGCAATGGGCAGGCCACATCGCACGGAGAGCAGATGGCTGACGGTGCCGAAAAGTGTTAGAGTTGAGACCACGGACCAGCAAGGTGAACAGACGACCTTGTAAAGGTCGCCGGCAGACGCTGGATGCGTGTCGCCTCCGACAGGTATGCATGGAGGTCCGAAGGGGAGGCCTATGTCCAGCAGTGGACGTCCTACGGCTGAAATGATTATGACTGTTT
>DWCF01005044.1:0-15032 GCA_018230265.1 Delias oraia
TCTTCATAAATATGGGGAAAAAGTCCAGCGATTCAGTTTTAATTTGAAGGAAGCCTTGATCTAGACTCTTAAGAGTATAAAATTCTTGGCAAGATTTTATCAAAATCACTGAAATTTTTATTCATATTGAAATAAATATTTAATTTGACATGTGGATGTTTTTAATTGCATGCTTCTATTCTTCTAATTAATCCAATGTGTTTTGCAAAAATTTGAAAACAACTCGAAACTAAAAATTCACTAAATATGTACAAAAAAAAACAATTTTATAAACTGGTGAGGCAAATATTTGTAATGGGTAAACGTAAAATTTATTACATGTTGTGGTTAAAAAAGTATAAGTTAATATAATATGCACTTAGTTCTCAAAAATACAATTAAGATATTGTTCACATAATTAACCTAGATATACAAAATTTACATAAAAAATACAAATTTATACACATTTAACATTAAATTCTACAAAATGGCTGTTTTTGGTTGAGCCGAATTTGGTTTTGACCCATTGTGATGTGTGAATAGGATTAAATATTACAAATTCTGATGTATAAGAATAATTAAATCCGTCTAAACTCTTTAGAGTTTATTTAATTTTAGCTCAACTAAAATAACTTTTATATGACATAAACTACATTTGTATACATGAAGTTATGTACAAAATTTGCGACAAAAATCAAGCTTTTGTATCATTCTCTATGATGTTGTTAATTTAACATCTCCCTTGGCTATTGTTTCTTTGGCTTTAGATCAGTATTTCCCAACCTGTGAATCGCGGTGAGCATCCGCGCCTCTCTGAAGTATACAAAAATGCCAATACATATTAACTAAAATAAATACTAATTTTTTATCAAGGAAATGAAAACTGTCCTTGAATCCCTAGAGGTCCGTGGCTGAAATAGGTTGGGAATCGCTGTTTTAGATAAAAATTAACAACCAAAGACAATATTGACAGCTGGCAAAACATGGGACAAATATTAAAGACTTAATGCTACAATAAACCATAATATGTGGTTAAAAACTATTGTTAAAAATTTGTATGAAAACGACATTTGGTCGTTATTTTCGTTGTAATATTTAATTTTCATACAAACTTTCCGTTGCTGGCGTGATGTAAGGACATCATACTTTCCATCTAAGATGTATTGTTTCTTTGTAAATCAGCTACTTACTATAAGGATACGTTCATATTATAATCTAATGGATTTTAATAAATAAATTTCACATATGCTGGTTTGATATGTCATAACTATTATAGTATGTATGGCTTGATCTTGGCTGTTCTGTGTCAAGTAGGTTTTTAAAGTATTTGAAAAGATTTTAACTATTTTTTTAAAATCTATAGCGAACAACAGATCAGGTGGATCTCCTTTATGGTAAGAGAACCCCATGAACAACCGCAACACAGTCCACGCTTGCTGTGTTGCCGGCTTTTTACACCGCTTAAGCGGGACTTAAGTGCTGCCGATATCCTCACTCACTCTACGAAACACAGTACAAATTCCGTTTCGCGTTGAGTATTCTGTGAGCTGTGGTAAAACTGCGGACGAGCCGGCACAATTAGTGCGTCAGCATGGCTCTTCTACGGGTAAAATACGTATGCACAATGACAATTATTCCACGAAGTAATTTTATTTATAACAGATGATAAACGAGGAGCAAGCTAGATGTTAGCCCCAGTTGCGAGAATGCCTTGCGGGTATATAACAAAGAGATACGCTTTTTTAGAAAATTAAGACAATTTATAACATACTGGGAATATGTTATAATGAATAAGAATAAAATATCAAATAAAGAAAATATCTTTCAAAGTTGTGAGCAAAAAACAAAATTAACCACTTTATAATTTGTTTCAACTCTTTCGAACAGACAGAATTTAGAACATCTATATTTTAGCGATATTTAGCAGTTTTAAACAGATAAACTAGATTTTTATAAAAATCTCAGCCAAGAACCATATCATACTATATTTAATAACAAATTATCTAAAGCAATGTTGCCTAAATCAAAATCTTACTAATAACGTGATTATACGAGAAACATTAACCTAAGTAAACACTATTTTACCTATAAAAGATGCTGAAAAAAGCAAATTCAATTACAGATCTTAATTTAGCATCGTTCACAAGTATCATATGTATAAATTCGTTTTTAACAATATTTTTGGTCAGTGCAAAGTGTAACCTTTTATATTATCAAAAATAAAAAGCTGCTCTTTGTAATAATACATCTCAAATTAGTTTTTAATCCGATTGAAACGTGTTTGTTCATATATTTTTTTATGCTATAGTTAGCAATGGCGGGCTTGCTCTATCGTAAGAGATCACCACCATTCATGGACAACCGTGTCACATTCGCGTTTTTGTTGTGTTGGCAACTTTTAGCCCGGTATAATTAAACTCACTGATATTAAAGGCAATCTAAAACATATTTCCTTACTTATAAACATTACTAAAATCTATTCTCAAAACATATTCCATCTTACTTTCACAACATCCAATGCAATGATGCAAAATGAATATTGTCAATTTAAATATAGCAAAGTCATTTTTTATGGTATAGCAGACATCCAGCGTCTTCCGGCGACCTTTATAAGGTCGTCTGTCCATCTTGTGGGTGGACGTCCCACGCTGCATTTGCCGGTCGTGGTCTCCATTCTAACACATTTCGGCTCCATCGGCCATCCGCTCTACGTGCGATGTGGCCTGTCCATTGCCACTTTAGTTTGCTAATTCGGCGGGGTATGTCGAAGAAGACATAGACATTCTATTTTAAAGATGCTAGATGCAGGTCGCCTCCGACAGGTATAAATGGAGGTCCAAGGGGGAGGACTATGTCCAGTGGACGTCTTACGGCTGAAATGATGATGAAAGCAGACAACGGAGCAGGTGGGTCTCCTGTATGATAGTAGAACACCGCCGCGATGAACAAACGCGTTGCGATCCACGCTTCGGTTGTGTAACTGGCTTTTTACGGCGCTTAAGCGGCTTAATCAAGGGCTTTCCGATATCCCCATTCACTCAGCCCAACACAGTACAAGTATCGCATTATCGACTCCATTTACTGCGTCAGCGTATGCTTCATGACTCGCCCACAGCCGCAAGAATATTTCAAACACGTTTCAATCCGATAAAACCTATACATAGCATGTGATATTCGCGTAAAATTATTTAATATCTCAAACTAATTTTATATTATATGTATATATATATAAATGGTAGTATATATATATCTTTATATATATATAATCTGAAAAACTTTTCGGTATTGCATACCTTTTTTTTATAAAAATCGGTAAATTGAATAAACTCGTGTATAAATTCAACTTTTCCATTGCTACATACTTTTGAGAAATATATTGTGATGTCATTGCGGCTCCTTCTTAATCTTCAAATCTAAAACACCATCTGTAATAAGAAAACATAATTTTCAATTAAGGCTGTATAGCTGCACTCGGCGAATCTTTGGCGTAACATAGTACAAATACAATTTATCTCTAATAGGGGAGGCCTATGTCCAGCAGTGGACTTAAATGGGCTGATGATGATGATATATTATACAATCTGTGGTAAACGAGCAGGAGGCTCACCTAGGGCAATGGATCCTCCGCCCATGGACACTCCCAGCCCTTGCAGACCCGTCTGTATGTTGCCGGCCTTTTCTTAAAAGTACCCAAGTCGTATTCGTTTGCAAATACCCTATTTTAATATTTTTTAATAAAAAAAAAATATTTTAATTTTTTCTATTAATGCTATAGCGGACAACGAACGGAGGGCCATGCTGACGTACTAGTTGAGATCGGCTGATCTGAAGCGACACCAGCAAGTGCTTTTATTCGCTGAAAAAATAATTAGCGTGAAACTTATGCGGCACTTTTTAGGGCTTCCGATATCCTCACTCAGCGAAACACAGGACAAGAACTGTTTCACGTTGAGCATTCTGTGAGCCCGTGGTATCTCTTCTGACGAGCCGGCCCAATTAGTGCGTCAGCATGGCTCTCCCACGGGTGCAAAGTTTTAGAAAATCCTATATATCTCGGAATTAATGCTAACTCAGAAAACTCACTAACTCAATTTTTTTAGCATTTCCCTTGACATTCGAGTTTTCGAGATACCACTTTGATTTTTTTTATTCTATAGCAGATAACGAAGCAATTGGGTCTCCTATATGGTAAAAGAACACCGCCAGCCATGAACAACCGCGCCACAATCCGCGCGTTTGTTGTGTTGTCGGCTTTTTACACCGCTTAAACGGCACTTTTTAAGGATCTCCGATATCCTCACTCACTCTGCGAAACATAGTACAAGTACCGTTTCACGCTGAGTAATCTGTGAGCCCGTGGTATCACGTCGGAGGAGCCGGCACAATTTGTGCGTCAGCATGCTTCATCATGGCTCTGCAACCGATTGAAATATATTGAAAATGCACTAACCATCGTCATTTTCACTGAAGACATAAGCGATCCTCCTCGGTGCGGTCTGCTTTCGACCGTGGCTCTTTTTCTTCGACAAATTGAGGACGCCATCTATGAATACCGTCTTAGCACACACCACCTTATTAAACTCATTTCCGGAATCGTTCTCCTTACATTTCCACTCCTGCTTATCCAATTTCAACATTCTATTACAGTGGTTCGTCTCATTGGCAAATTTATCAGTTGTTCGTATACCATCCATTTTGTTATTCGATTGCATGTGATCATTGCGGCCTTCTCTGATATAATTTACGGGTTTTTCTTTATATTCATTGCCAGTTTTGTAATCACTTTTAGTTTTGTAATCCTCCCTTACAGATTGCATGGTTTTATCTATTTTAATTTCTTTGTCCGTATCGAAATCGTCATCAATGTTGTACGCGTTTTCAATTTTGAAATCATTCTCAACGTCGTTATTGTAAATATTACCACTGTGCTGTACCAATTTCTCTATCCGACATTCCAAAATTTGCTTCTTGATTCTCGGATAGATTGCTTTTGGTGATTCGATTACAACTTCCGGATCCAAATCTGGAACGATTGCTGTATCAGCACGGTCTTCTAGTACCTGCAATGCATGTAAAGAAAACTGTAAGTGTTAATTTATTAATACAATAAGTAAGAGCGTACCTATTCCTAAAACTTCGATATGGCACACGTGGCCCTGAAAGGGCTGGCGATGTCCATGGGCGGACTGAGTATCCTGCTTATTTAACACTATTTTCATTAAAAAAACACTAGTGATTTGCGTCACGTCAAACCCGAAGAACCGATAATCTAAATAACCTCCATTTATGAAATCGGAAAATTATTTTGCCTTCCCGGAACCTTTACTAATGTTTTTAGACATTTTCAGGTAATTTTTTAATTAAACATTAACGTACTTCGAGGAATATTAAAAATAAACCATTTAACAGAATCGGCTAAGCGGTTCTCGAGATTTGGGCTCAACAACACAGTAAGTGATTCATTTTTATATTATAAGTAGTTTTGCCCAAATGCAATACCAAGACTGACCGTGTAAGACTTGAACAAGAACAAGACTACGCCTGCAAGACTAGCGTCTTGCAGCTATTTTTTTTTGGCAGTGATTTTTGGAATTTCTCAATAAATCTTTAGACATATTTTATAAATCTGATTGATCTTTACTATGGCTATGCTTATTCAAGCTCAAAATGTTACTATTTTAATAGGTTTTTAATATTAAAAATTTTAAAATTTAATATTAAAATGAATACTATTTTAATATCAATAGTCTAATAAGTGATTTCAAGACTTGCTAGACTCTTGCTGCAAGAGCAAGACTGGGGGAGCAAAACCAAGACTAGCTAAGTCTTGCATTTGGGCAATACTAATAAGATATCATACATCATAGCTTCAAACCAATTGACATTCCAACTTTAATATAATCTATTTTATATTGTTCGATCATATAACATTGACCTTGAGTTAGTCTATTGTCTGTGATTTCATTTCAATCTAATTAAACCATATTTATTCAGTTCAAACAGATATGGTACGAGACCAAATTTGGAAAGACCTTTACGTTCTGCTGACAGGTCCAATAAGAGTCCAATAGGCTGTAACGCCATAAAAATGTGAAATCACCTTCCTGCAGAGGTATTCCCAATACGACTTGGGGACCTTGCAAAAATATCCATGGGCGGAACACTGCTGATAAAGCAATAAGAGATTTGGGATTAATTATAGTTATTCAGATATTGTTTTTATTCTATAGCGGACGGAGTAGGTGGGTCTCCTGTATGGCAAGGGAACGCCGCCATGAACAACCACGCCAAAGTACGCGCATTGGTTGTGTTGGCGGCTTTTAACGCTGTATAAACGGCATTTATAAATTATTATAAACATCCATCCATACAAATATCGCGTCTACGATATTAGTTGGACAAAAATCAACATACTTTCAATATATGCGTCCTCAAGGCACCGAACCTGGTCCTGAGTACAGTTCTCGTGGCGAGAAGCATTCGTCTCTCCGCCAATGCGTCGTTCCTGCATGCTCGAACAGCGCGGAGTTCGCGTGTCAATCGACGAATGTTTTCCATACTGCGCCTGCGACTGTTCTGCGACGCTAGCTGTAAGGAAATCATATAATTAACAATCTTTACTTCACACAGTGGACTTCCTTGCAAACGTAGTCTCGCCGATACTCCTGTTGCTATCAAGAGCCTCGTAGCTTAATGGTTTTAAGAGTATACAATGAAGAGGTATCGGGTTCGAATTTCGGTCCGGACAATTATAATTTATTCAGTCTCTGAAAGGGGTTCACAACCGGGCGAGTGTCGCACCCGTCGGAGAGCCATGCTGAAGCATATGCTGATCCACTAATAAAGCTGGCTCGTCCGCAGTGATACTAACAACTCACAGAATACTCAGCACGAAACGGTACTTGTAGTGTATTTCGCAGAGTGAGTGGATATCGGAGGCCCTTAAAAATGCCGCTTATGCGTAGAAAGCCGGCAACACAACCAATGAGAGGACTGTAGCGCAGTTGTTCATAGGCGGGTATGTTCTCTTACCATATAGGAGACCCACCGGCCTCCGTTGTTCGCTATAAAATAAAAAAACACCTGATCGAATACCAGCAAACTGATCCCTATTAAAATTGGACAACGATATCAAAGATTACCCGACATTTTAGTAGTCGGATTAAAAACCTTTACTCAACCTCTCCGCTCACACTTGAACTTTATAAAGGCAAATTTATAATATAAATAAAAGCACATAATCACTCATGAACGCCTTAAAAACTAACGTACACACATACAGAGAGTACCTGTCCCTTAAAGGCCGGCAACGCAACCTCAGCAAAGGCTGGGTGTGTCCATGGGCGCAGGAACGCTTATCCTAGGTGAGCCTCCTGCTCGTTTGCCAACACTACATTGCAAATAATGCCTAAGAAAAGTCCACGACATCACATATCTAACTTCCATATTTTGTTTGCCGGGTCAGTTAGTAACACTATACAATAAAGAGACAGTTGTTATGCAAGCCGGTCATACGATACCACGCCTCACCACAGGCGGTTATATTATATACTGGGAAATTTTCACTAACATCGGTGCAATGCATTCAACAAACACTGAAATAATGTGATTCATACTAATATTCAATATAAGATAGGTGTAGTTATTTTTATATTATAAATGAACATATTTTCCGGTCCCCACAGACCATAAACTCCAATGATTCTTACATAAATTCCATCAAACATTATGGATACTTTAACGGGTCTGTTGAGGACAATGCCTCGCGCTTAGTATTGCCAAAAAGACAGCCAGTCTTGGTCTTGCGCTAATACAGGTGGTATAATTATTGGTACATATATTGCGCTCCCAGTCTTGGTCTTGTTCTTGCAGCAAGTCTTGCAAGTCTATCAATTACATATTATGTAACATATATATACACATAGCTTCGTAGCTAAGTGGTTTATAAGTCTACCATGAAGCGAGCATGAGTTCGAAACCCGGTCCGGAAAATTATAAATTATTCGCTCTCTGGAAGGGTTTGACAGTGGCAAGGCGATTGTTTTATATAGTGCTGCCCAAATGCAAGACCAAGACAAGACATAACCAGACTTGGCCTTGGTCTTGCACCAATATATCTAGTATTGAGCTCCCAGTCTTCGTCTTGGGCTTTCAGCAAGAGTCTTGCAAGTCTTGAAATTACCTATTAGATTGATATTTATTAATGTTTACTTCAGATCTTAGAAAAACTTATCAGAATAGGAACATTTTGAGCTTGAATTAGCATAGCCATAGTAAAAATCAACCAGATTTATAAATGCCTAAAGATTTAATGAAAAATTCTAAAAATCACTGCCAAAAAATATCTGCAAGACGCAATAATCTCGCAGGCTTAGTCATGTTCTTGCTCAAGTCTTACACGGCCAGTCTTGGTGTTGCTAAAATTAGGAGGACTTGTTCTTGCATATGGGCCAAACTAATGGCGTTAGAAAGTTCCAACACACGTGCTCACCAAATGCCGGTTCGGCGAATTTTCATCGTTCCACAGTTTAACAAAGGTCTCTCTTGCACAGTATATTACACGGTTTAACAATATTTTGTGTCAATATACGAGCTATTGTCTCCAATAGAATCAATATTCTAATGGAGACCTCTCGCGCTAGAAAGTTTCAAGCAGTGCGCAGGCGCAAATGGTTGGTCCGCCGAAGGCATCTTTTATTTCACCCTTGCGCAAAAATTTATTCTATTGTGTAACCTTTTATTTGCAAACTTTATCGTTTTATGTTTGGAATTTTGTATTGAATTTTTGAAAACTTGAAAGTGTATAAAACCTTAGAGTAAGAATTATAGAAAGATAACATGTTTGACCAGACGGACGTGTACTATTTCTTATAGTATAGCGGGCAACGGAGCAGGTGGGTCTCCTATATGGTAAGAGAACACCGCCCGCGAATGGACAACCGCGCCACAGTTCGCGCATTGGTTGAGTTGCCGGCTTTTTACACTTGGCACTTTTAAGAGCCGATATCCTATCTCAGCGACAAACAGTACAAGTACTGTTTCACGTTGAGCATCAATTTCCGGTCAGCTCATTCATGCATCCGCATATGCTTCAGCATGGCTCTCCCACGGATGTAACTGTACTTACATTACGTACAGTGTGTACACGTGTGTACTTATGTTACATGTAATTGTATTTTGTAACGTGAGAAGAATAAAGGCTTCTACTTCTTATTTCACAAAACTTCCACTGTATACGGCCTGATAGGCGATCCTACAATAATGTCTATTACTTCCTGGTATTGGTCTTGGTTTGGTACCAGAAATGTATGACTAGGTCTACCGGTAACCTGATAACTATTCCTAGCTTAGTACCTGCTATTTTTTCAATTACTTCACTCAAAAAGTGCCAATTGTTCATGGATTTATTGGCAAATGGAAATAATTAAATATTTATTTCAATATACAGAATTTGACACCAAACTTATTTTATTTAAAAATATTTTTTGTATATTAACTTTGCAAGATTGCAACACCACTAAATTAATGCACTGAATTTATTTTTTCTTATAACAAAAAGCTAACACTATCAAAATTAATTTTAATTTTTAAAAATCCTTATTTTCTTTATAATATACCATTTAATAATTGTCCAGAGTCTTTACAATTGATTTAAATATAGTTTTTAAAACTTATGAACAAATAAGACTGACCCGATTCCTGATCCTACGTCGCAATCCTTTCAGAAACATCAAATCATCTTCCTTCAGATTAAGGGACTGAACTCTTTCTGTATACTTGCTGGTTGGAAGACCAGCAACTTCTTCCACGGTCATGCTGATTCCACGAGCTACAATTCATAAATAAAATTGGAATCATTTTATCTATACTAATGTAAAGAGATAGTCTGAGCGACTTTGATGTTGTAGGTTCTACTAAACTGATGTTGAAATTACCTTCATCAATAGAATGTTATGTTAATTGTGAGTAACATAGGTCAATATGACCTGAAAAATTAAGACTTTTTGAATGATGTTGAATTGATGTTTGAATGATAATGTGTGTGAATGATAAGATATATGATTGAGTTCTAGAGAAAAGCTATAGAGCTTGCTAATGTCTACATAAAGACTTTGATAGCATGTATCCAACTTTCATCATTTATATGGCAAAACAACATTTGCCAGGTCAGCTAGTTATCTTATATATTATATAAATCATACATTTATAATATATATAAAATCTGAATTGATTAATTTAGTCCAATATTTATTTAAATAATGGGAAATTGTATACAACTTAAATGTATAATTTTGGTACTAGGTAAATATTCAATTATTCTCTTTACTCTATTTGTAAATTATGCAACAATATATAAGAATTTTTAAAATGTGTATATGCCACTATATATGTACTTTCTATTACATCCCAACATCAAAATTGACTTGTAATCATTCTGGAGGTCTGGAGCAAACCAGGACAAAGTATATCTCTATTTAATAATAGCACAAGTTGAAAGATTTCCAAGTTTTGAAGTTGCTATTATAAAGCTATCATACCATAACGTTAAATTATAAGATTACTCATAGACTTTAGATAGGACAAAATAAATACAACAAATAACATTATGAAATTTAATTAGTCGTCCTTACCTGGTGAGATCGGCGTAATTAAAACAAGTTTATTATCAAGCTTCAATGCAATATTACATAAAATCTACATCTAAATGATTAATAGAAAAAATTAAAACAAAAACGAATACTTTTTGCGTCACAACCTGTTGCTTCTAAGAACTTAGTTTCAAATTACATTTTTCATTTAGAACACTTACTATCAAGTATTTCTTGGTCATGTTGATATGACGAAACGTGCTTCGCATTATCATCCATTCTTCATGTTTATAAGATTGATTATATGTTTTGAAACTAAAAGCTATATATTTTAAAACAAAAACTAAATACCTACACACGACCCTAGTTTAAGTATTACACAATTGACAATTGTCAATTTCAAAATATTGTCACTGATAATTATTATTGATTACTTGAATGACAATTGACTGTAAATTGACTTGGCATTTTGATATGTCGACATTTTAATACAAGAACCGTTTACAATTCGATGTATTGTTAGATATTTTCCTTCTATCGAAGTTGGCCACGTAAAATAGGGGCAATGATGACGTTGAGTTGCGCAAACCAGACCATCTTACAATTACAATTATTACTATCGATTTATTTTAAAAAAATGTAATATTATTTATTTACATTGAAATGCGC
This sequence comes from Delias oraia, assembly GCA_018230265.1. Lineage (NCBI taxonomy): Eukaryota > Metazoa > Arthropoda > Insecta > Lepidoptera > Pieridae > Delias > Delias oraia. Next base: position 11,238 of record DWCF01005044.1, read on the forward strand.
AAGATTTGTTGTCTTTTATTGTACAGGCGTAGTATCAGAGACCAGAGAATTACTATAATTACATAGTTACTGATATAGAATTGTAACACTAGGATAATGGTGAGATAACTGAGATGAGTTATCGCACTTTATTTATTTATACATTTACACTTTACAGTAAATTATTAATCGGTCAGGTGGATTAGCTTAGGGCTTTCTTAATTGTACGTCCCGACGCCCTGGGGAGTCACAAGAAAAATAAATTAAAATTTAGTTATTTCGTAAGTACGGGAAGGCCTATGCAATTAAGCTGTGTCAGTCACAGACGTGACTACCTTATTGAATCACACTATCCAAAACCAAGTCATAAAGTGTTAGGAATACAGGGTATCTAGTGGCAGAGTTCAAAGTTTAAACGAACGTGATTTTTGAACGCATCACACTCGGTCGAGCTAGGCAGAGTGGGGAGTGTTAGGTTTTATTTTTGTTACAGATTTTTTGATTTTATCGCCACGCTCAAAGCCCGCGATGTAAGCTATGCAATAGTTGAAAAACAAATATTCTATATATCTATAAATATATCGCAATAATAAATAGAATAAATATTTGACAAAACATTGAACCAATCGATACGATTAAGAAAAAATCGAAAATAAGTCGATATATTCATATTAAATTTTACTAAAACCCCTAGTTTATAATGTGATCTGTTTCAACGTTTTTGACCTCAATCGTCTAAGACCGTTGCTTAGCCGGCAACCGGCGTTATTCTTTTGTTTTTTTTTGTCAAGAACTTTTGTAAGTTTTTGAATAATTTAAAGAAATTAGGGAATATGTATATTAAATAAGTGTAATTAACTAATCGTATATTTTTCTCTGGCCCGTGATCTCTTAATTCGTAATTTACTATAGCTGCACGTGCTAAATTATAGTTAATTAGTGTACCGTTTTCAGATTTGTAGATACCTTCATCTAAGTTGTATTTAACTATGAAAATTCTAACGCTTGTGCGCCTTAAATAAATATATATATATATATTTACATTTTAATGCAATAGATAAATATTTCAAACATCTTATAAATTTAAAAAAGATTCGTTTACCATTTGTCTGATTAATAATTTGTTAATATATTATAGCATTTTAAATATGGCGACTTGGGGCTACAAACTTAAAGATTGGGATCCAATGAGAGATGACTACAATGAGTCCATGTATGATGCCCAGTATGGAGATGAAAATATTGAGTGAGTATTGTTTTTTATCTGAATGAGGAAATATTCAGGTTTCATTCGCTTTGATTGAGTATTAATTAAATGATTTATATCATATTTAAAGACAAATGAATAATCTTTTAGCGTTGGAGTTCAACTTGATCATTGCAAACTATATGTAACAAATATACCTCATACTTTGAGTAAGGAAGGACTTAAACTTGCCTTTGACAAATATGGACATGTAGTTGCAGTATTTCTGTCTCAAAACCCAGCAAAACGATATGGTTTAATATTATTCTCTTCACCAAGGTGAGATTTTATTAGTTATGATAGTTTATGACATTTACGAAAAAAGAAAACTTGTTTGTAATATGCAAATTATTTGTTTAGAATTTTTTAACACATTTGTTTATAATATAAATTAAGGGAATAATATTTTGTATGTGATGTGTATTACTTTTGTTTCATAAGTTTAATGTTCTTTGGTGAGTAGTGTGGCTAAATATTCTTATACTAATTAAATTAGTATATCCTATACAGAAATATAAATTATACCGTGTGGTTACTGGATCAGAATATTACCACTCCCAGTCTTCCTAATGGGATGTCATAAGATGCACCTAAAGGACACTTCACCAGAAGATGGGCAGCAGCGCTCTTTCGGGATGTTCTGCAATCACCAACCTGCCTCCCAAGAGTGGTGATTAAGGCAAAATAACCCCCCATGCTTGGGGGAGGCCTATGTCCAGCAGTGGACTTATAGGCTGATGATGAAATACAGAAATATGACCAATGTTCATAACAATATTATATACATTGTACATGGTTTAATATTAACTAATATTATAAAGCTTAGTGCTTGTTTGAAAATGTTAAACTCGGGAATCACAGGTCCGAATTGAAAAATTCTTGTTGTCAGTATTGGATAGTCTATTTATCGAGGAAGGCTGTAAAATTGTAAGACTGCCTGGTTTCCACAACTCTGTCATTATTGCACCTCTTATGCTATTATTCAAAAAAATTATGAATCCTTACAAAAAATCTAATAAAATAATATATATGTAACTGATACCAAGTTTAGTTAGGGTGGTGAGGTGCATAATCTTTTTGTACAACTCTTATTCTGATTAAAAAACTACATACAACCCAACATTTTACCCATCTATAACCACAATTTTTAACGACGATTTTGGTACTTTAATTTACTACCAAGGTCATCTAATCAGGACATAAAGTAAGGTATATTAAGAGGATATTCAAAATTTGTGCAGTCTCAAGAGATGTATCACTATTTGTTTCAGTGAAGCAAAGCTTGCCCTAATGAATCTGAATAAAGCTGAACCATTAAGGCTCAACATTCAAATTGCCCATAAAGTGAGTATCTCATCAAATATATACTATTCAAAATGTATGTCATAACTTTTGAATGGCTGCACCGAACTTGATAATTATTTTAACATTGTGTTGGTCATATGGACAAGGTTTGTGCGAATGCAAAATATCAAAAAAGGATTTTTAAACTGCTAAATCGATTTGAATGAATTTTTGTATATGCATTTATTTATACATTAATTTTGTGTATTTATTCAATGTTTGAGTTTCATTTAATTTTTTTATATTGTGTTTTGATATTATACCTATGTATAATATAAGTCTTTATACATTTTTTATAGTATAGTGGGCAATGGAGCAGGTAGGTCTCCTCTATGGTAAGAGAACACCGCCGCCCATGTACAACCGCGCATTGTTTGTATTGCCGGCTTTTTATGGCACTCGAGCGGCATATTTAAAGGGCCTCCGATATCCTCACTCACTCAGCGAAACAGTACAAGTACCGTTTCACGCTGCGTATTCTGTGAGCCCATGGTATCACTTCGGACGAGCCATATAGAAGAGCCACCTGCTCCGTTGTCCGCTATACTATTTAAAAAAATGATTTATTTTTTTATAGAATATACAACAACATACAAAGAAGACAGATGTTAAGCCAAGTGGATTATGCAAACAAATCAGTAGAGAAGACGCAAGCAGTTCAAGTAGTAAAGCGACTAATTTGTGAGTAACAATCATTGCATTATCAATACATTGCGAAGGCATTGTAATTGTGTCGGCATAATTACTCGGTTTGAGTCCCGTTTACGTGAATTACAAATTGTTTTGTTTAGTTGGAACATGTATATAGGTGTAAAACTGGGCTAACGTAGTTCAGCCATGGACCTTCAACAAAGAGCGTACATATCTCTTAATGGTGGCTCTGCAAGGGCTGGAGGCGCGCATGGGCGGTGCATCGCTTTCCCTAGATGAGCCTCCTGCTGCCGCTACATGTTATAGACCTATGGGATGTCGTTTCGCTGTATTACGAATAAACAAAGATGGAAGGACTTGTGAACTATTCTTTCAATTATGAATCGCCATCAAGAAAACAATGATTGTGATGACAACCATGCCGACGTCAAACTCATCCAAAACACTTATCCCACGCGCTGTTATATATAATGATGGTGTTTTGGAAGATTATATATATACTAGCTGACCCGGCGAACTTTGTTCCGCCTTAAAGGCAATAAATAAGCAGTTTTTTTAATTGGACAAAATACAAA
>DWCF01005045.1:0-15031 GCA_018230265.1 Delias oraia
AGAACCTTTCTTCCCCATCGGCTGTCAGTTCGTCGAGCGATGTGGCCAGCCCATTGCCACTTCGACTTACTAATACGCCGTACATGTGCAACGTTAATTTTTAGACAAGTAGCGCGCAATAGTTTGCTGGCGCGTTGTGGCTCATTTGCTATCGAACTACCGATCAACTAAACATCTCGCAAATCCAGAGCTTTGTCTAAATAAAATGAATCCTCTTATGCATTTTGTGTGGGCGATTTTAAATAAACAAATTCCTTCCTCTATAATTTACAAAGATTCAACTGTTTTTCACTTACTACACTACTTCTTTAAATGTGTTTATTGGAATTTATTTGAATTGTTTTTTCATAGATTTATTCATTTCTCGTATTATTTCTTACAAAATATTATTTCACAATAGTCTGAGTCATTTTTTATTTGGTCTTTTAACAAAAATTTGTTTAGAAAGTAAATCCCCGCACGCATTACTTAAGCTTCAAGTTGGAATTTCTTTAGGTATCATACTTTTAGTTGTAAGCTTTTATTTGTAATTCAGCCAATATATCAATCTTATTCGTGCCTAATAGGTTGATTGTTGAAAATGGCGTAGGTTCTGAATAACCGCCAAAATATATATTATTGCAATAAATTTAGGTATTTCAATTGTATTTTACATATAGTTGGCTTGTGGTACTGTTCTCAGAAATGTGGATTAGTAACGCGGTAGTACAATCAACGCAGCCCGAAATAGTTGCAATAGTAGCAACGGCTTCACATAATATATTTATTAATACCATATCGTATGTACCTACATCAAACATTATAATTTCAGCGTCAATATTTCAGTTCAAAAGCGTAAATCTATGACAAAATATAATAAAGCAGTTAAGATAAGTTCTCTGAAGCGAGTAATGCTACCACAAGGTTTAATATCGCCGTGATTAATATAATATCTATTATGTATCAAAAATCCCAAAGGCAATAACACTCATCTTCGAACTAAACAACCAATATTCATTCGCTGATTGCCTCTTGATTCAATATACCTTGATATTACAGTGTCGACGACACCGTGCGAGATATTCTATCAACTGTTTTAAGAAATTATACAAAATTTTAAGTTATAGATGGATATATGATATATGTAATATTGGAGTGATTAAGCTTATAAGTTTTTATGGTACAGGGGACATCGGAGTAGGTGGGTCTCCTATATGGTAATAGAACATCGCCACCCATGAATAACCATGCCACAGTCCGCGCATCCGTTGTGTTGTCGGCTTATTACGCCGCTCAAGCGGCATTTTAAGGGCCTCCGATATCCTCACTCACTCAGCGATTCACAGTAAAAGTAACGTTTTAAGTGCAACTATCATTTAACGCTGAGTATTCTATGAGCCCGTGGTATCACTTCGGACGAGCCGTCCAAATTGGTGGGTCTGTATGACTCTCCACTGGTGCGAAAGTATTAAAACACTCGCCCGGTCACTGTCAATCCCTTCCAGAGACCGAATAAATTATAAATTAAATTATAGTATCCGTACCGGGATTCGAACGCAATACCTCTCGCTCCATAGTATAACCATTAACTTACAAGGCGCCCATAAGTATAAGTTACGGCAATTGCTCAATTGTGGCTTTACTACTTGGCTTGTTAACACACAAAGTTTGGCTATTATTTCTCATTGTAGAAGATTTCTTACAATAATTTATAAAATAAAACTCATTCTTTTAAGTATAATGTGATAAAGATTATTTTTTTTAATCTGATTCCATAATATGATTAAAAACTCACCACATTATTTTAGATAAGCGAGTATAACGTTACCTTTTTACTACTCAATAAAGGTTCAATAGCAGCTTTGTAATGGCAGATAACTGAGCTTATAGAATTATTCAACAATTCAATAACAACTCTAAAAACTATTACAAATTGTGGAAATTATGACTACTGTTTACCCGCGGGAGAGCCATGCTGTAAGATATGCTAACGTGCTAATTGAGCCGAAGCTGAGCTTATCCGAAGTCATACGACGGGCTCTCAGAATACTCTACTGTGTTTCGATGAGTGAGTAAGGGGTAGGAAGGAGTGAGCCGGCAAAACATCCAGTACGCGGACTGATTCTCAGTTGTCTATGGGTGGCGGTGTTCTCTTACCATATAGGAGACCCACTTGCTCCGTTTATGGCATAGCATAGTAAAAAAGTGTATATACACAGAGTTTTTAAAACTAACAGATCAGGTTAGACATCGGATATATCTATTAAAATTTTTATTGATATCTTCCTGTTTATGTAACTGAGATCGCGCTAAGACCGGCGCCACTACTTTATATTTGCCGCATAAATTTGGGATGAGGTATACCGCGTCCGTGAGTCAAGAGTTTTCGTTTTCAGTCGAGAAGGCGTTGCGGTTGTCGCTATAAAACATCTTAGGTTGGATAAAAACTGCAAGAAAATAATATTTTTAAAACTTAATAAATAAATAATAGCTAATGTTAATATGACTTGTACTATATTATATTTAAGAGCCTCGTAGCTTAATGGTTTTTTAACGTAAAACATCCTTTTTATTTTGAATTAAATTATTTTAACTGCCATTAATAAACGTTTATTTTTCATTTTATTAAAAACAAATATTTAACAGATATTATGTGGTTGTTAAATATTTTGATAGTCATAAAGCAATTTGTTAGCGCTGTTCACACAAAGGTGTGATCGTGATTTAAAGGAAAATTATTCCGATTGGTCGATGACTGTTAAAAAGCAATTAGATCCGTGTCAATAAAAATCTATATTTAAATCTAGTTAACACCAGAGCCAAAGATTCTGATATATAGATATATATAATATAAGATTACGATAACAACCTATTCTAAAGAAAACTGTCCTATTGTTTGCCTTGGAATCGTTAATGTTAATTTATAATTTTCATTATTGTTATCTGGATCAATCTAGGTTGTCAATATATTAGTCAAACTGCAAAAGTGGTGACGAGAGGACAGCATTGAGGATTTAATTGCATTGACATGTCCTATTAATTACTCGACAATATATATTACTTCTTAGAATACAAATTACGCAGACTATTAGCAACAGTTACAAGACGGTAACAAGTTGTTAAGATTGACTTTTTAATAACTCACACAGCCCCATAAATTTTAACATATAATAAAATACTAAAGATTTACTAACAGGATTGATAGTAGCTAATTTTAGAATGCTTATTTTTGGTACAATTTTTATTACAATCTAAAAACTACATCTGTGCCAGTGATCTAGAACGAGTGATCAAATTCTAAGAAAGCCTAATGTATCTCGGCGCCACTTATCTTAATAATTGCGAACATTTGACGTCATCTACTTCTTTGAGTAGGTACTATGCGATGTCTTACAGATTAAATGCTCTTTTAGCACATATAAGACATGACAGCGAATGATAAGCGCTAAATAAATGTATCGGCGGTATTTCAGGCGATGTAAAAGAAAATTGTTAGATAAGCTTCTACGGATAAATTAATAAACACGGAGCTTTGATTTAATTACTATAAAACACGTCGTCTTTTCCTATAAACAATATTTACTTTTCAAAATGTATACATTTATTTATTATTAATAAAATTATGTTTATTCGTAGCATTTCTGCAACCGGGCAGGAAGTCATTTATTGTCGACAGTAAAATTATGATATCATAGAGACTGCTCACATAAAAGTCACATTGATATCTCAAACGATTTCTAGTATTTTGCGTATTTTGTATTGAACGCTACAAAAGTTCCAATCGTCTAGATATTCGCACATTAAAAAAACTTCTTCGAAATTATGTTTTAAATATTAACGTTTCGACCAAAAAATATGAAAATGAAATGTAACTGGGTAAGTTTTTTCTTTTGTTTTTTTATGTTAAGATTATTCGATTAGTTAATATCTTCTGTTCATTACAGAAGCTATCTCGTAACGAGTAAATAAGTGGTATCGACTTGGGTCGTGAACGTAATATCCCGTCTGGAGTGGCTCAAAGCTGTCATTCAATATTGTTTACCTGTGATCCATCCCGGCTTTTATTATAGTATAGCGGACAACGGAGCAGTTGGGTCTTCTAAATGGTAACAGAACTCCGCCGCCCATGGAAAACCGCGCCACAATCCGCGCATTGGTTGTGTTGTCGGCTTAATATGCCTCTCAACCGATATTTTAAGGGCCTCCGATATCATCACTCACTCAGCGAAACATAGTATCAGTAAATTGTTTCATGTTGAGGATTCTGTGAGTCCGTGGTACCACTTTGGACGAGCCGAATTAGTGCCTCTGCATATACATCAGCATGGCTCTTTCCTCGGTTATACTCATTTGATGACGTACCATAACTCAATTATAGAAATGGTTCGACTGTATTAATGTTAGGCACGTAGGCACAAAGAAAGATAAAAAAGATAAAATCTTAAGTAGTTTTTTCATAAATGTTGCATAATAACTTATTGTTCAAGTATGTACCTACTTTTACTGACGTTTAAAAGGACAGGAAAATGTGTTATCAATTCGGTGCGAATTATAAAAATAGGAGTTATTTTTTCCTTTTACACATAAATATCTTAATTAATTCACTCTCGAAATAAGAGAATGTACTTATGATTAAAGTATTCAAGGCTGTATTTGCACTAATTAAATTGAATAATAAATAAAGATGAAATATAATCATACTGTATAAATAAATCGGAGCTTTATGAATTATAATTTTCAGTTAATTCACAAAATGAGTGTTTGTTATTATTAAGCCAACTAAATTTCGATACATCCTTTTTTTAAGAAGCTTCCTTCTTAAAAAAAAATCCTTTTTTTGTAGCTTTATGGTCTTAAGGGTATACATGAAGCGAGAGGTATCGGATTCGAATCTCGGTCCAGAAAATTATAAATTATAATTTATTCGGTCTCTGGATAGGCTTGATAGTGGCTAGGCGTGTGTCTAAATACTCCCGCTCCCGTGCGAGAGGCATGTTAAAAAATATGCGCCGCACGAATTGGGCCGGCTCGTCCGAAGTGTTACCACGACCTCACAGAATACTCAACGTGAAATAGTACTTGTATTGTGTTTCGCAGAATGAGTGAGGATATCGGAGGCCCTTAAAAATGCCTCTTAAGTGTAAAGATGGCAGCACAAACAATGCGCGGACTGTAGCTCGGTTGTTCATGGACGGCGGTGTTTTTACCATTATAAGAGACCCACTTGCTCCGTTGTCCGCTATAGAATAAAAATAATTCAATATTATTTTTTTTGTTAATATTTTTATCTTTAATTTATTCGTATTTTAAAATTTTGAATTATTCTCGTTGGCACTTGACATTATGATAAACAGAATGTGCAGGACAAGTCGATATGAATATAAATTAATATGTAGAATGCATACAAACCGAGCTGCTTTCACGGGGTCTAGCTAAAGATGTTCGTCTGTGTAGGTAATTTTGAAAATCCCTTGTTTTACTTAATAATAAAATCCTTTTATAATTTTCAAGGCTCTAAAATTACGTGACATAAATTATGATCCGTTTAGAATTTTGACTTATATTAGATTACATGAAATAAAATTTAAACGAAATTAAATATTTCTAAGCAACAAATAAAGTCATTGTCCTGATTTTTCAAGACATAAATTCTGCTCAGAGTAATTTCTCACGATAAAAATTAATTTATAGAGACCCTAATTCTTTTTCACGTCACGCCGTACATGATGGCACGGTCGTGTATCCCCAGGCGATGTTGAAACATCTTATTAAAAATGTGAACTAAATAAACACGGATGTTAGTACCATATAACTTACAAGTAGAGCAGTTTCGTTAAAACTCAGAACTTCTCTAACTTATTCACTGCATCCCAAATCCAGCGAGTAAGAAATGTAGCAGAAAAAAAACTTTCATATAATCTGTTTGCAAATTGCACGTAACCTGCGAATGCTCTTCACCTTATACAAAAATTAAGGTCATCGTCGTATATATATAATCAACATATTATGTTAATTTATCCACATCATATAATATATTATATAATAATTAATTATTATCATATATTCTAAATAATTTATGGATTAATATCTATAGCTGAATTTTTTTATCGCACATATTTAGGATAAAAAGTTTTAATCTGTATCACATTGATATTTGTCGTTCCATACTAAGCATTTTTAATGCATTTTATGGCATGCACCATTAATCTGTGGAATCAGCTTCCTACAGAGGTATTTCCAAACGAATGTGATTTGGGACCTTCAAAAAAAGAACGTATGCATCCCTTAAAGATCGGCAACCCTCCCGAGCCTTTGCAAGGACTAGGGATGTCCGTGGGCGTAGGATCGCTTATGCTAGCCTACTGCTCTTTGCTACCGTAAAAAAAATCCTACAGGATGTACAAGAATTACTTATGGTTCTTTATTCGTATCGTTCGTAAATTAACACTACATGCTTACAAAATATTTCAAGCTTTGCTAGTATTGATATGAGGTTAATCGTGATATTTCTAATTCCTACGTAATTCTTATTAATTACTGTTTCGATCAAGCGCCAGCACTAAGAATTCTTTTAAACTTTCCATCGGTGATTGAAACAAACTCAAACAAGAACGTAAACATCTCTCTACAGTAGTATTTATGGTATAAAGTATAAATCAGAAGATAGAATAGTAAGATACACACTCAGTTAACATCACAGAGTGCAGACATGAGTTTGTAATAATTAAATTAACGCTAACAAGAACATTACAATTCGTTTATTGTTTACATTTTGTGAATAAATATTACCTACTGCAAGTTCAGCGGCAGATATGTGATACAACCCACGCTTTTTAAAACTCTGTCAATTATCTGTAACTGGCTAATGTATGTATGTTTGCACCTTGTGTATATATCGAGTTAGTTATGAGCTCCCGGATTCCCACGCACACCGATTCTCAACGAAAATACGACTAATGTTTACTTTTAACGCGCACTGCTTTTCCCTCATTAATCGTTTAAACGAAGATTATAAGAAGGTATTTAAAGATTCAAACTGAAACTTCTAAATTCTAATTATACGTTTAGTTTGCATAGCGTGCAGACTTCTGGAAGTGTTTAGAAATATTATTTTGTATCTATATGATGTTATTTCACTAATTAAAATTTTCAAGAATTTATATCGTTATCATTCAGGCAGTTTAACACGGTATAACAATGTGTTTAATTAATATACAAATTCGAGAGCCTCGTGAATAACTTGTCTAATAGGTCTACCATGAAGCCAGAGGTACCCGGTTCGAATCCCGGTCCGGCCCATTATAATTTAATTTATAATTTATTCGGTCTCTGGAAGGACTTGACAGTAGCCGGGCGAGTGACTTAATACTGTCGCACCCGTGGTAGAGCCCTGCTGTAGCATTTGCTGACGCACAAATCTTGCCGGCTCGTCCGAAGTGACACCACGGGCTCACAGGATACTCAGCATGAAAAAATACTTGTTTCGTAGAGTGAGCGAGAATATCGAAGGCCCTTAAAAGTGCCGCTTAAGCGACGTAAAAAGCCGGCAACACAACAGATGCGCGGACTGTGGCGCGGGTGTTCGTGGACGGCGGTGTTCTCTTACCATATTGAAGATCCATCTGCTTCGTTGTCCGCTATACTATAAACAATAATATTCTTCTGGATGTACTAAAAATGTTTCTATGATTAATTTGCGATGATTTTTAATCCCCCTTTAACCGCCATGTGGTGTGTGCACGAAGGTGAGAAATAATCAGATCATCTCTGATCAAGTAAACACGATATATTTTTACCGCCAACTAACCTCTGTTTATATGATATACAAAATATTTGGATTTCAGTGTTGGTCGGCCTCTGCTAAATAAATATTATTGAAAAAACCCATAGTTGCTTGTTTTATGTGGATATGCTGATACAACGCTAATACAAACAAAACTAAAAGCATACATTACAATAAGGTGGTGATAAGGTCATTTGACCTTTTCTATAAAAATACCAAATTCTTAAAAGAATTTTACTATCCATACTGCGTACATATTATTAAAAATATTATTTTGGTTTTTAGGTTAGCTTGCGTCAGACTAAGTCTTCGTGTTTGAGTTTGTCCCTTGAGTGTTTGAAATGAGTTCAGACTCTTGGGACAGTTAACAACTGGATTGTCCCGTTATTTGTCTAGTTGGCTGTGCTACGTAACTTTACCAACGGGTTAAAATAATCACCGTATAAATTATATAGTAATTATGTATATGATACCTACCAAATAGATTTAATTAAATTTTATAAATCAGCAATTTGAGAGGAAATAATAACTTAAGGAATAGATAAAAAAATAAATTGTGTCAAAATATATTATGTATATCCATATGCTACTGTATGGATTTTACTTAAATGGTATGGAATATTCTGCAATAATTCTCCTTCTCTTGCTGAGTCGTGCCTGATTTCTGACTTCGTTAAGAAGAAATAATAACTACGTTATAAAACATTATTACGTTATACAAAATTGAAATTCGTTAATTGATGTTCGATTGTTCGATTCATTCACATTTTTTTGAACGTGATGCCTTTAAAATGTTCGTGACTTTTGAATATCACCGATTTGTTATAAAATGGAAAAAGTTTAAGATTCGTAGAATGGGCTGAGCGTATAACAATTTATAATATACTTGGCTTCTATATTTAGTATATTAATATTTATCAGAACAATTGTTGTCATCTCGCATATATTAAATTTGTGGTCGGACAAATAGCACCATATTAATAAGTCCCATACCGTTTTAAGAACTTTATTCAACCGCTTTTAATCAATTACTCTTATAATTCTTTTAATATTCAAATAATGTGTATTGGCATTGATGAACGATTCAAGTTGTAAAGAAATTTTCGTAGACCTTGTTATTACCTTATCTGAAAAGTATTGACATATATACCTATCTAATAATATTGAGCTGCTTGTTAAAATGTTCCCCGTAAAACAATTTAACGATATTTTTATGTAACCCTCTACTCCGCTATTGAACATCTGACACATTTGTTGTTTACTCACGCAAAACTAATTAAAAAATACACATATAATTTAGAAAATTATTAAATAATTTAAATAATAATTTACAATAAATCAAATGTTAATACCATTTTTCTTATAAATTCATTAGCTTTATATTATAATATCTTCTCTTTGTAATTAAACAATTTACATGCATCAATTCTTTTGTATACCTACTACATAGTAAAATATTGTTAAGTTATAAATAAAATATGTATGTAAAATAAACCCTTTTAATTTAAATTAGAATATATTCGAGTTTTCTATAAGAAAACGTAATAATCCAAATTATAGGTATATCTCTCGCAGTTGTTTGTCCCAGTTTGGGGCACAGATGAGGTTAAGGGTTGAGATTCAGAAATGTATTCTGATCACATTTTCATTTGCAAATAAAATTCATTGAAAAGACGTAATAGTTGAAACGAAATATTTTAAAGAAATCAGTCTTATTGTTCAATGGAGTTTTCCAAATTATTACGTTTATTGCTGTTGCAGAAAAGATAGTGTTATTTTATTAAGTATGTAACAAAATGTACACAAAATCATTTTATCTACGTTTTGATTATGATAATAATTGCTCATATAAATCATGATTATATATAACAGGCAGCTCGTTTAGCATGCGAAGATATACAAGTCAAAGTGAATAGTAGTAGTTTATTTGTTATTGAGATGTAGTATGTGGCCATTTTGCGGTTGAAGATCCAATTCGCTCGATCGCAATCTGCGCATTCCTTTCAATACTACTTGTAACCAATACTAATCATAGACTTAATCTTGGTAAAAACACTTTTATATACCTAGAACATGATAGTCAATGTATCCTTAGTAAAATTCTTATTTTATTTAGAGGAATTCGTAAAATTTTCAGAGCCTCGTGGCTAAATGGTTTTAAAAGTCTGTTGTAGCGATAGGTATGGGTTTGAATCCCGATCCTGAGAATTATAATTTAATTTATATTTTGTTCGGAATTTGAAAGGGCTTGAAAGTGGCTGGGCGAGTCTTAATACTGTTGCACCCGTAGAGGACCCATGCTGAAGCCTATGCTGACACACTAATTTGGCCGTCTCGTCCTTAGTGATACCACGGGTTCACAGAATACTCAGCGTGAAATGGTAGTTGTACTTGAGACCGTACTTCTCTGTGTGAGGGTATCAAAGCCCTTAAAAACACTGCTTAACCAATGCACGGACAACGGCGTGGATGTCCATGGTTGGCGGTGTTCTCTTACCATATAGGAGACCCACCTGCTTGGTTGTCTCGCTACTACCATCGCACTGATCTACAACCAGGAATGTACAGTTAGCCTTATAAATGATAATTTATTCTTATATGTGCGATTTAAATTTTTGTTTATTACGTTGCGCGTTGCGTCAACATGTATAAATTTTAATTAATTATATTTATTAACTTTTACAACCCTAAAACCTTTTAAATGTTACACCTCTTTAGATTGCTAAATTACATTTATTGACACTAACGTGAAAATCCGATATGAAGTAATAAAAAAACAGAAATAATTGTCATTCATAGACATTAAATTGAATAGAAACTAACTTTATTTTAATCTTGTTTAGTTGAGCAATCATTACCAGTTACAAAACCCACATAATCGATACACAGTTGACCTTTAAAGGCATCGAAAATACTGTTTAATTAAATAAACGATTGAAGTACTCCTTTTGTTTCATTAAAGCCGAGATGAAATAAGTAGAGCTAGACGTAAATAAGATGGTCCACTGGCTTCGAACAAATCACTACACGTTTTGTTCCTGAAACCTGTTTATTGTAAATAACCCCATTACGATGTCATTTTAAATGTGAACTTATATTTGTCGCAGGTAATGGCGATAAATATATAAAAATAATATTTTAACAGACAGGAACATTGTAAAAATATTTTATAAAAGTATTGCTATTCCGTGACGGTAATGTAGGTAAATGTGACATTCGGTCGTCGCTCGAGAAAAATGCCGTTCCAGTGACTGAGTTAAAAGGTTTGGCAAACTCATGCTTCCGCTATTTAGCACCAGCTCAGGTGCCGGTGACAGAATCGTGTTCAGGATACAACAAATAAATTTCGCTTTCTCTAGCTCTTACATAATCATAACACAGATATCGAAAGCCATTAAATATATGAGGTGGGAATTCGGTAATGAATCTCTAGCACAGACGCTTGGTTGGTTGAAAATAATGAGATATAACTCTCGACGGCCCATGTGTATCACGGTGCATTGACGTTAAGTGCTGCGGAGTGCGAGCTGACGTATCTGTACTGTCCTATCGAGACCAAGTTAATGGACAATATTATCAAAAATTGTGTATACTAATACAAATTTGCGATTATTATCTTAGAAATATGATAGATAAAGTTATTGTTCACCGAAAAAAACATATACAGAGATTGGAAAATTACATCAAAAATATAAGTACAATGGGCGAATATGGTTCAGATATATTGAATAACTTGGTTACTTTTTTATAAATATAATTAATTTAAATAGTATGAAGAGAACGAAATGGATTTAAATAATAGAAAAGTTGGATCTACATAAATAACATTTTCATAGAAAGCTTTGAATTGAAGAAACCTTGATGATAAGATAAAAAAAGATACATATTTAAAACTGATACGATAATAGCCTCAAAAAGATTATATTTAAAAATGTATCACATTTAATATGCCAACCTGTAAGTTATAAACAAATTTAAAATCTAAATATACCCCACATCTTAATATGTTAATTATTAAGTTAGTTTTAAGAGCCTTGTATCTAAGTGGTTTAATATGTCTACCATAAAGAGAGAGCTATTGGGTTCCAATCCCGGTCCGGAAAATTATAATTTGTTCAGTCTCTGGAAGGGCTTGACAGTGGCTATGCGATTGGTTTGATACTGGCGCTCCCATGGGAGAGTCATACTGGAGCATATGTGGACGCAATAACTGGGCCGGCTCGTCAGAAGTGATACCATTGGCTCACAGAACACTCAGCGTGAAATGATAGTTGTACTTGAAACGGTACATACTATGCTACTAAGTTAAAATACTGCTGAAGCGGTGTAAAAAGTCGGCAACACAACCAAAGCGTGGATCGGCACGGTTATTCATGGGTTGTGGTGTCGTCTTAACATATAAGAAACCTGTTCCGTTATCCGCTATACCGTAAAAAATTAAAAAAAAATTATTGTTAATATTACACACAAACTTAAAATAAATAAAACCTAAACTTAAAACATTCATAAAAATAATACTAACAAAATCACAGTGTCACGTGAGAGCTACCTGAGAAACAGAGCAAAGTACCGCCATGAAGCACCATAAGGCCGTACTACAGACCTACATACTATAGTGCGTCTATACTCTATAGTGATAAATATAATATCCATTACATATTATAATTATATTTTTATATCGTCAAAACATGCTTACGAGTTATATTTTAAATTATAGGTATTTTAATTGAAGTTTTATAATTAAAAAGAGCTTAATACTATATCTTATTATTTTATCAGATTAATTCGGGTTTTGATACATAATTATTTTACTTAAGAATTGGCTGTAATTCTCTTTAATTAAATAAATAGTACTTTTTCTTCCTGTAAATAAAACGAGTCCACAAGTTGACAATCGAATAAATGAATGATCAGATTGTCGAAATAGATAATGTTAATCTCTGAATTTTGTCTCTCTAAATGCTAATAGCATTGAAATAGTAGAAACATAATTGAATCAGTCCATCTCTTTAGAAGATAAGATCCATAGACAAATGATCAACATAATTATACATATTTATAACTGGCTTACAGAAAATCAGCGTGAAACAGTTTTTGTGGTCCGCTGAGTGAGGATATCAGAGGCAAACTATACTGTTCAACCGGTGCAGAAAGCCGGCAATACAATCAAGGCGCGGGTTGTGGCGCGATTGTCCATGGTCGGCGATGATCTTTTACCGTAGATTACTAGTATCATTTAAGAATTAATTGTTTAGTGAGTTTCTTGCCGAACCTTCTCTGCAAATTTCGTTTTGAATTGGTGGTACGTTCATAAGAGCTTCATTGAAGCCAAAATTTAATACAAATATTTGAATATGAATAGTAAAAACAAAAACTCCAGCAGATATTCACCTTTGGGAGAGCCGTGCTGAAGCATATGCTGACGCACTAATTTGTACTTGTACTGCGTTTCTCAGAGTGAGTGAGGATATCGGAGGATAAAAATGCCGCTTAAGTGGCGTAAAAAGCCGGCAACACAACCAATGCCCGGACTGTGTGACTTCGTTGTGCATGGGTGGCGGTGTTCTCATACCATATAGGTCACCTGCTCTATTGTCCGCTGTACTATAAAAAAGATACCATAGTTGATATATTAACTATAAGCTATTACGTGCTTCTACACTATACCGACCGTCACCCACATTCATAACTATCTTGCTGTCGTCGGAGCACGATAATCTTCGAGTTTCCCGCTCATTAAAATCTGTCATAATATATTTCGTGATGATATAACAGATCTGATAATTTTATATTTTTGTTTAATTTTTCTCATCTTTTTTTCCTTTAGTAACAAAAAGTGTCCATTGTCAAGGACCTCGCATTTAATAAATTTATATCTACATATATAACTGATTGAAAAAGAGTTGATATTTTATTTCATCGAATTAATTAATTAAAAGTTTATATAACTTTTCTATATCTAAAGTCCTCACTAGAATATGTACCTATATCAAAATTATCATGAACTGAATAAAATTTATTTCTTACATGAAATCGTTTTGCAACTCATATTTCTAAATCGAAGTTTCACAATCAATTCCAAGAAAGTCACCTCGTAATTACACAATGATTCGACTGATTTATATAAAATTTTGTTTAATGAACGTATAGAACCACGCAATCGTAAGTTTATTAGAAAAGTTATTTTTATATTAATAGTATTATAAAAATCAAAGACTATTCTTTTTAACGATAAATAACTGAAACATTTTATACGTCGTGGTCGTTTCACTTTTTAAAATATGGTCCAGACGGGGCTATATATCAGCGAGAGGCGTCATTCGCAATGACGTTTACGCTGACATGTCAGTACCGCCGGGGTTAGCAACTATGAATTTGTTCGCAGTCAATATTTACTTGTCTTACTAATTGATATTGTTACGATTTTCAACAATTTGCTTTTTAACGTTGTAAACAATATTGTTTGAAATTTAAACGAGAAATGAATTAAACTTACACAATTTGACTAAGGAAATGGGAAATATTTTTGTATAAGGAACCTAAATCATTTAAAAAATATACGACCCAGTAACCCTGAGGAAGCGCACGCGTCGGGCGAGTTTAAAAAATGTCATATTCTGAGATTAAAATATCGGAATAGAAATAAACGTGACATTGTAGCCGCAAGCTCTCCGGAGTTATATATAAATCAGAGGAATTAATTTAAGCTTGTAAAAATTATGTTATTTCTAAAAGCAATAATATTTTTATCGACATATTTTATAAGCAAGATGTTTTCCAATTGCAATGTTTTTATTTATTTTTTGTTGTAGGTACGCCACGCACACGGCAGGTATATTTTAGGTAAATAAATGTAATTTGAAGTCGAGTAATCGTAAAATAAATCGTAAAATGTCTATAAGGTTGACGCAAAATCAATGGGCTGTTATTATGTAAAGAGCTGAACGGCAAATGTTGTTTTACCATATAAATGATGAAAGTTAGATTTATTCTGTTGTCGATTTATAGGCTATCAAGCTATACAACTTTTCTCTCTTAACCATATATCCTCCTTATCTTTCGATCGCTTACATCGATTCATTACTAATTTTACATTTTTCAGATTTATAACTTATGTTACTAAGAAATAACGTAGCTTTCTAATGGTGAAAGAATTTTGAAAATCGGTTCAACACAAACACACAAACTTGATCTATTTATAATAGTAGGATACTCGTAGAAGACTATTTTCAGAATATTGGATACCTAGAATATCCATCACTGTTTGTG
>DWCF01005046.1:0-15027 GCA_018230265.1 Delias oraia
CAAACTGCATATTGCGTGCAAATTTGAACGAAATCTGTTAAGCGGTTTAAGAGTCCATTGAGAACAAACATTGTGACTTGATGACTTGACATTGTGACGAGATTTATATATATTAAGATATTGTTTATATTATATTTTCTCTAGAGTATTTTACTTCAATTAGAGAGAGCAATCAAAAAATATATGCGCCCAGAACGAATAAAAACCTGTCTGAAAGAATCTTTCTCTATAAAGAGATTTGAATTATTTTGTAACTTAAAACGAATTTATGTGTGTATATATATTCTATATTTTAATTTTTTTAAATAAAAACGTGGACAGAGTCAAACTAGAAAAATATAAATATGAAAAGAATTTTGAAAATAATATTTAAAATTAATCTAATTTTAGTGTCTTACAATAACGATGCTGTATGTCGTATCATATATGAAACAATTTCTTTGCATTTCAAATTAATTTCGAACCAAAGAACTTTTAATACAATAAGATTAAGTATTTAATTTACAAATTACACGACTGTGTACAAATAATGCTAATATTTGAAGCATAAGCATAGCATAAGCATAAGCATGATGATTCTAACCAAAGCCCTGTGGACAAATTCAGTGTGGTTTAGAAAACTTCCAGAAGGTCAATGTCTCTATAAATTATACACTCATAACATTAGTATTTGTAGAGAAATAAGAGGTCCTCTCTGAAATATAGTCAGCGGCAAGATGCGATATACTATCAGGGTTACTAAATATCTGTAGGTATCTTAGTAGACTTAGAAAACTTAACTTACACCTATCACGTCAGACTCATTACAATGCTACTCATAGCGTTGTCCTTATGGATTGTCCTAACTGTCGCTAACGTTCCGGAATACTAAATATAAAAATAAAGAACCTATTAATGAAAATATTATCCGTAAATATTTTACCAGGAAGTTGTATTTGATGAAATCTGAATACAGAATGGTGTATAGAAAAAATGTAATCGCTGATTCTTAAAATAGAATACGATTTTTAAATTACAAAACAACAATTAAATTCAATGATTAAATCTGTATTTGGATGCAAGTGGGCCGACAGTGGTTGCTTCAACCGGTATGTTATTTTTAATTTGATGCAAAATGAAACCGATATAGGTACTTGAATAAATTAATAACAATATAATAATAGCATACATAGAATCAAATTAGATTTTTTTATACTATAGCCGACAACGGAGCAAGTGGGTCTCCTGTATTCTAAGAGAACACCGCCGCCCATGAATAACCGCACTACAGTCCGCGCATTGGTTGGGCTGCCGGCTTTTTACGCCACTTAGGCGGCATTTTAAAGGCCTCCGATATCCTCACTCACTCTGCGAAACACAGTACAAGTACCGTTTCACGCTGAGTACTCTGTGAACCCGTGGTAACACTTCGGGCGAGCCGGTCCAATTAGTGCGCCAGCATATGCATCAGCATAGCTCTCTCACTGTCAAGCCATTCCAGAGACCTAATAAACTATAAATGAATTTATAATTTGTTTAATTGTCTTGACCGGGATTCGAGCCCAATATCTCTCGCTTCATGGTACATCTTTCAAACCATTAAGCTACGAGGCTCTCGATAACATATTAGGCTTAAGTAACATTAATCGAATGAAAATAGATAACTATGAATTCAAGGTCTCAACATAAGAGTTCGGAACCCATTAACTAAAGCGAAAGTATAAAAATATATTACTAAAGTACGACTGATGTCCGACATCCATGACAATTGGATTAAGAACTTGCTAACCATAAGTTATTTTCATCAGAAAATGCTTGAAACGTTAACTGACTGTACACAAGAAAGACATTAGATAAATATGCAACCGTTTTCCAGATCTAGATTACCTACCGTTAAATTTAAAATCCAGCTTGAATGTATATGTATTGTATTCCTTTACGATGAATTTACACTTACAAGAAACCACTTTGTTATCACAAACTTGGCTATCGACACGTCTGCAAGAACCATGGATAAAACACAAACTGATGAACGGAGTGACTGGCGACATCAAGTAATACACATTAATAGACAAATGTTTATGCCAAACATAGTGCTGTATGTATTGTGATAAAGTTTACATTTGTTTGAAGAAATAAATACCTCATGGTGGATTCTCAACAGTTTGAAACGAGTTTGCCTACGTCTCACATCCGACTATGGAGAATAATGTGGTTGTATCGATGAGGTGAACACAGTACGGCAATCATGCTTATATCGTCAATACTTTAAATATAATTTAAGAATATACTAAGTATACCTAGGTCCTCTACGTGTATTGAGAAGTAAATTACATTTGATAACTCTTATTTATCTTTTTTATATATTAGTTATATAAAATAAAATAGTATAGTATTTTTATATACATACTTGAAACCGCGTGGATTTTTGCAAGTACGTACCTATTAACACCCCTTATGTTCAAGCTTGATTCCTTTGTTTGAAAGCTGACGCTATTCCGATATGTGTCTTATACAATATATAAAAATATGTGACACAATTAAGATATATTATTACTTGTATAACGCCTCATATTTAAGCAGCAATGCATTTCATTTCTATAATTTTACAAATATAAATCCTAGGACTCTATCGTGTTAGAAATTAGGTACGCGCACTTACAAACTTAATCGTTCTCGTTACTCGTAATCAGAATTCTTTGTGCTAATTCAAACGAGAAACAATGAAGTCGATACAGTGATTCAGAAGCAAATACTTTCTTCTTTCGTTTAGAGGCTTTATCAGAGATCCATTTATGAGAAATTTCTTTTAATATTTAGTTTTAACTCAATAAACTGGATTAGACAAAAAAGATAAGGACTCTAATCAAGCATGCGCAGAATCCATTCACGTCCATGTGCATCGTGCAATGAATGAAGTAGTGTGACTAAAAATAGTCCTGGTAGACATTACTAGGAGGACTTCAATGGGGTGAACCTCCCTAATTGAAAATAGGTCAACAGGCCAAGTGTGACGTCACTATGACGTCGTATGGACCCCGAAAACTGGGGCAGATATCAAAGATGAGATCCCTCTTGGTGCATGCTGTGGATGAAATTTCCTAATTACACGTAACGAATGCTGAGCGAATAATTTTGCTTCAACAAGTTTGCATTCATTGTTTGCTCATTTTATTATGATATAGGAAAAATTTTATATTATTCTTGTTATCTATAGTACTTCCCATGTTCCTAATAATTTTATGACAAAATGACATATTTAACACAACCAAACAAGAATTTAAAAAAAAACGGCGAAGACTAACTGCAACAACTTTAACAGTTTACATTTGGATAAAAACTTTATGTAACAACCTAATAGTATTATGTATTTGTTTATTATATGTACAACTTTTTACATTTACCATTTTAACATTTTACCTGGATGTGAATAATTTTTTTTACAGAATCGGTGGCAAACGAGCAGGAGGCTCATTTAGGGCAAACGGTCTTCCGGCCATGGGCACATCTAGTCCTTGTAGAGCAACGGGTGCGTTGCCGGTCTTTAAGGAATGTGAAGCGCTTTTCTTGAAGGTCCCCAAGTCGTATTGGTTTGGAAATACCCCTGCTGGCAGCTGATTCCACAGAGTGGTGGTGCGCGGCACAAAATGCCCTAAAATACGCACTGTTGTGGAACGACAAACATCGAGATGAAAGCGATGAAACTTTGCATTCTACCTCGATGGTCAATGGTGAAATTCAGCAGCAGGCAGTCCAAACAGCTCCTCTGAAAATTCCCCGTGATAGATGCGGTAGAAGATGCTGAGCGAAGCAACATCTCTACGCAACGCCAAAGAGACAAGCCGATCGGATAGGGTCTGGTCGTCTACAATTCGAGCTACTTTACGCTGATTGCGATCTAGAGGAAGAAGCTGATATTGGAGCTTCCACCCAGAGGTGCGAGCAATACTCCAAATGAGGCCAAATTTGTGCTTATAAAATTGTAAGCAATGGCCAGAAGTGAAGTATAGCATCGCCCTCCTCATCCCTATCACATGGCACTCCTAGTTTCTTGGACGTTAATTTAGTCTTATCCTCCAGATGACTGCGAAATTGAACATCACTGGAAATGTTGACGCCAAGTATTCCGATACTAGTTAAGTTGGACAATGGAGGGTTTTGGAAGGAGGGAAATATGACAAAGGGAGACTTTGTAGCCTGTACCTTTAATTTTATCTAAAGAGTAAACAACATAACTGTTCTATAGTATTATTAGAACAATTTAAATAGATACAGAGTTAAGATTTAGAGTTTTGGATACAGTTTGAAATTGGAATTTGGAATACAAATTGCATAAACATAAACAACAAAAACTGGAGCATCTCTAAAATACTCGAAATCATTTAATGTAATTATTTTCCTAAATGAAACATTTCAAAACTCTTCTGTGAATTAAAAGTCACAGCTGTATTTCGAATCAGAAAGTATCTTATCACTCTGAACCACTTGACAAAATTTCAATGAATATTGTGAAGCTATTCAATGATCACTCACAAAGGTATAAGACAGGAGCACTTACTTCAATAAGATGCTTTGTGTCATATTTATTGGGTAATCCAGAGGACTTTTGTACTTGTACTTTTTATATTCAATAGGCCTTGTTTTATGAGTTTATAATATATTCTGAAGACAATGTGGCCAAAAATTGGAAGATTAAGAGGATGCCTAGTTTTGTTATTTTATTCATCCATAGTTTGTACAATTTTCAGTACTTGTGAGTATTTAAAAAGTGAGTATATAAAAAGAGTAAAACCAATATATCTCTCTCTTTGATTGGGTCTGTCCCTTATGTCTCTAGAATCTTGGTCAGCATCATGGTTGTTTAAACCTTTAATGCTGATTGTCTTGGCAAAAAGCAGCAGTGGTTTCCAATAGCCTTCTGCACAATATATGTATATGTAAGCACATTAAATAATGTACATGGTGTTTTCTTTCCCATGCAATAAAGTGTAAATAACAAAGTGTTAAAATTATCTTGTATATATTATATTAATTATCTTCTATTGAATTGAAAAAGTATTATTAAAATACACAATTAAAAGTCAAAATTAAATGAATAAAATGTTATAATTATTGTCAAGAATAAACAACAGTGAATTATAGTTTTGAATTCACATTTTTATTTGAAAGGGCTATCTGCTGCCTGCTTATCTGCTTTTTAATTTTTACATATTAATATATTACAAAGAAGATAATGTTGGATTTTATAGAAAGCATGTATAATATTAAGGTTGGCAAAGGTTGGCAAAATAAAATGATAATCATTGTGCTTTATGTGTCTTCTAACAACATACTCCAGTTTTTTTAAATCATATTTATATATATAATAATTTGAGATATTGATTAATGTTAAGGCATATGGGAATAAATAAGAATAGAGTGTGATTTCAATAAACACTTTTTCGTTAGATTCAGGATTTTAATTCATATAATTTATTGCAAAATTGCGCGAGACTAAAAGTAGACAAATTTAATCGACAATTCTGTTTTAATAGAATAAGATATATTACATTACTTAAATAGCAGCAAAAGTATGCAATATTCAATAAAAATTACTATTTAAAATTAATTCAATCATGGAAAGCCGGTTGACAATGACCTTCAATATACAAAAATAATCAATAACAAGCAAAGAAAAAGTTTTACTTACATAGGAGATGTAATATGTGTTAATGGGACAAAAACACTAGAAATTAATCACATTTAACATTTTAAGCTATAATATCGTAATATATAAAAATAATAATATAGAAAAAATTTTAACATCTACAAATCTTGTTATATTCAAAAAGTCACTGTCAATTGTCAAACACAAGCTAAAAACTAATGTGAAAATCTATGGAAACTACCGTAAACAAAAGATCCGGTAGCGTTAATGTTACACTTCTTGAGATTTACTTAGAAATTTTTGGTAAACATATATATGTACAAAATAATATATGAAAAAACTTATACAACAATAACCATTGCATTGCAAGTACTGCACCAAGTAATATATTAATTGAACAAAATAACAAAAATAATATTTCAATCCTAACTTCTAGTAAAAATATTTTTATTTGTAAATAAATTTATATTTACAATAAATTTAAATACTATTTTTACAAATAATATGCCAAAAAGGCAGGTTCCTGCCACATATGGTCACTTTGAAGAGGAATACAATCTACAGACTGTTTTTAGTCTGGCAGCTTATAACATATTACAATATGGTTGTCTCTAGTGTAATTTTGGTCTGTTTTGGTAAGTTATCTATAAAAAATATACACATGATTTTTTCATCGATCAAGTTTTCTGTTTTCTATATACTATGTCAATATGTTAATAATAAAATAATATTGAACATTTTTATTCAAACATATATTTTATATTACTCAAAGAATTTTCTTTATAATTTTAGGACGTTTGTCGTTATTACAAAATATTTACAAAACTAATTGGTAGATGGCGTTAAAAAATAAAAATATGATATTTTAAATATACGAAATGCTTTTCTCAAAAATCAAAATTAAGTAGTTATTGAAATTTTCGTATTATTATTTGTAATCACATATAATTTAGTCATATCGAACTTGCGACCTGTACAGAGAGAACTTGTTCTGTAAGTATAGTCGTATAAGAGCTTGGAAACGATAAATGAAATCGCGAAAATGCTTGCCAAGAACAGTGCACATATGATGGGACATATTACTGGAGTAAGTCTTCCAAGTCGTTTTGAACGAATGGATCCTGTTTCAGATTTTCTAAGTTCTTTTGACATAATGATATCTGGAACAGAAATAGCGTTGTTTAAATTTACTTTGAAAACAAATAGTTATCGTGGGACTTATAATTTCCTAGCAATCAAACTTAAAAACAGGGAGCAGATTATCTCATTCTCTTTATACTGATTCAAATCAAAGAAAATTATAACTTCACTTTTTGAACATAAAAATTTGTGGTTTTATAGAACTACTTTAACATTTGCTAACTGATTTCTATTAGGAGTACACATTTAATCTACTTAATAATAATAAAAAGAATAACAGCCAAAACTATACCCTATTAAGAAAAAATACTTTTTTTGTGTATTATTACAAAAAATAGTAAATACTAAATTTCTTCATTTTTAACAAACAATATTTTTAAGACAGTTTACAAATCTCTCTGTCAAAAGCTAAATTATGCCAAATGCTTCTTCAAAAATTATATTTACTTCTTTCTTTGGAAATATAAGGTAGATGAAGTAAAAAAATATTCATGCCTAAATATTGTGCAGTTTGTGAATAAAGAAAAATTTAATGTTTTATATAGATACGGAAACAATTAATAATATAAAAATTATTTAAATATATTTATGAAAAACATAGACAAAAATAATTTATAGAACTTGATCTAAATACGTCACTTGCTTTTTTAGCACCTTTTTCAACTATTTGAAGACCAGGGAAATAAAGTCCAATTAAAACTCGTATATTTGTATAAATTGAGTATAATATATCTTAAGGATATTAAATATACCTAACATAAACGATAAGATTTAATTTAGCTTCAAAAATGAAAATAGAGGTGTACATTTTATCAATTATCTTCATAACAATAACTTGCTTTGCAAGTTTCATTTATCTGATGATTCAAGTGGACCCTGACTTAAGAAATATACCGAATAAGGCAGCTCGAATGATGAAATATTATGCACGGGAAGATGCAACAATTGATTTGGTACAGCTACTATTCTACTTTATTCAAATGAAATGTGTTGTGTTCATTTCACAAAAATGTGTCTCGACATTTTTCAAGATAATAGTTTGCTACTTTCACAACAAAATCTTCTACTTTATTAATTTCTAGTTGCTGTTATACTCATCATTGTGTATATTTTAAAGATACTTGTAGTATGTACTTATATACGTTTTAGTTTTTGTTATAGTATAGCGGATATTGGAGCAGGTGGGTCTCCTATATGGTAAGAGAACACCGCCGCCCAAGGACAACCGCGCCATAGTCCGTGCATTGGTTGTGTTGCCGGCTTTTTACGCTATTTAAGCGGCATTTTTTAAGGGCGTCTGATATCCTCACTTACTCTGCGAAACACAGTACAAGTACCGTTTCACGCTAAGTATTCTGTGAGGCCGTGGTATCACTTCGGACGAGCCGGCCCAATTAATGCTTCAGCATGGCTCTACCACGGCAAAAAAAAAAAATTTTAGAGCCAGAAAATTTGTGATTGATCTTACAATCTATCATGATAGTTGTACTTGAAACGGTGCTTCTACTGTGTTTGGATGTGTGAGCGAGGATATCGGAACTTTTAAAATTGCTGCTTAAGTGCCGTAAAAAGCCAGTAACACAACCAATGCGCGAATCGTGTTAATGTGCGGCGGTGTTCTCTTACCATATAAGAGACCCACCTGCTTCGTCGTCCGTTATACCATAAAAAATAAAGTTCTCTGTAAGCGATTTAATAATCTCTAAAAAAAACCAAATATATTTTAATCGGTACGATGAAATAATTATATATTATAATCTATTAAGATATTATTAATATTTTACAGCCATCACCAGACCTATATATTGACATAAATAATTCTGAATATAATATTATAAATACTACATGGAGAAATATTGTGATGTGGTAAACTTCAATACCTAACCGAAGATATTACGATTAGCTAAGGTTTTAACTATTAAATAATATAATTGTTTTTTTTGTCTATTGTTACTATTTCCTCACCACTAATGAGCCTCGGGTGATAACTAGATGTTAAATGAACCTCAACGATTAGTTCATGGTCGGTCGTTTCGTTGTTCATACGAAGGCGCTATCGAAATGTATTTAAAATCTATTAATTATAGATTTTGCTATAGGATTATATATCTTGTGTGTCAGACAAAGTATAATCAGCATTTTTATTAATTTAAAAAAGTAATCACTGTGGTAAACTTAAATTTTATTATCTGTGTTATTAAATGAAGTTGTCAACTTTAAATCTCTAATGACATCTTCATTATTGATATCCCATTGTAATAATTTGTAGATTTTTTTATTATTATTTATTATAAATTATTATTTCAGATGAGAAATGGTTAAGTTTTTTCCAATATTCGTTATTGCAGGTACAGCAATTATTCTCATGTCCTTTGGAGTACTATGTCACCTGATGAGAACGATAAACCCGCAGCCTATTCCAGATAGCTCTAGAAGACATTACTCGGTAGGTGTAGCTACATACGTTAAGCTGAAATCGATTTGAATAGATAATCTTTTATATGGTAAGGAACACCGCCGCCTATGAACAACCGCGCCACTGTCCGCGCATTGGTAATATTGTCGCCTTTTTACGCAGCTTAAGCGGCACTTTTAAGGACCTCCGATATCCTTATTCACTCTCCGAAAAACAGTAGAAGTGCCGTTTCACTCTGAGTATTCTGTGAGCCCGTGGTATCACTTCGGACGAGCTGGCCCAATTAGTGCGTCAGCATATGCTTCAGCTTGGCTCTTTCAAGGATTTTTTTGTAATATTTAAGTATTGTGTTATTTCTATATTAAAATAAGCTCGACCTATACAATTGCTATGTTATTATATTTTTACTATTTAAGCCGAGCACAGACTTTCTGCAAGAATTACAAAAGGATGATAATTTAGAATACGGATTAGAAAAGATTCCTGATAGCGTTATATTAAATAATACCAAATCTGCGTTTACTGGTGAGAGCAGTACAGGTACTCCAAAATGGCCTAATTTAAATAACGATTCAGGCGTTATAAATCCAGAAAATGTAACAACAATTACATATTCCACTCTTTCACAAATAAAGGGTCAGAGGAGATCGGTAAGAGATGATAACGATCTTAATTATATAAAAATTCCCAATTCCCTAATATTTAATCTCGGAGATAATGACGGGACTAAAATAGTTATACGACTGGCAACTGAAAACTCCAACAAAAAAAGGAATAAAAAGAGATCTAGTAATAGGCAGATTGATAACAATAAAACAGTCATTACTATTGAAGTAAACGAATCCCTTCATTTAAATCTAATTGCGAATTCTGTAGAAATAAATACTAAAAGTGATGTGGAACGAAATATATTTAAAAATGTAATAGAATCCGATAATGGTGTTAAATCCGAAATGCTTATTGATAACACAACTATTACAACATCCTCTCATAGCTTAACAGAGAGCTGCAATTATAATATGAGTGAAGCATATTTTAATATTAATATAACTGATTGTGTTAAGAACGAAACTATAGGCTTGACGGAGGAATTGAATTATGCCAATACAGATACAATCATAGGAGACGCGATAATAATAGATGAAATGAGTACAATGACTGAATTAAACGGTCTTATTGAGGTAAACATACGAGAAGAAATTCTTAAAGATATTCCAACGCGTAATGAAACTAATTAATTAATACAAATTTGAAAAGTGTACAGATACGTGAAATGAAATCGATATATACATAATATTTATTTTTCATTTAAACACCATACAGCACCTACTAACATACTGTTGTCGTTTAATTAAGCTTTTATAGCATTCAAAAGCTCAATACATAATATACATATGAAAAGTTAAGCTCAAATTTAAACTATTGACGGTTTTGTTAATAATTTAGTCAAATATATATTTACATTGCAGTTTTCACGGCCCCGTAATAATATAAACAGCAAAATAATTCGATTAGGTATTTATTTTAGTAAATTTATTATTAGCATTTATGTATGGTCCAGAGATGACACCGCGGACTCCCATACATAAACTCGGGGACCCCTGGAGGTCCGCGGAATACAGTTTGGGGAAACACTTAATACATAATAGTTTGCAATAATAGATTATTGTTATAGAATAAGTATGCTGTATTTTGTTTATATAAAATCTTAAACTATGATACAGTTCAAAATAAAGTAAAACGTAAACATAACATGGAACCAAACGTAGGGGGTTATGTACTTTTTTATGTGACGTTAACTTATCATAGTATCTTAAGTATACTTTACTTTGATTAAGAGAAATGTTGGTACCGATTACGGTATTAGTTTTCTTTAAGATATGCCTAGTGTAGTTGAAAATATTAAAAGTATGATATACTCTTCAATACATTTTTGGTAGTTTATTATAGTTATATAATCGTTTTAGTTTATTAAAATTGATATAATTTTATAAGTAAACCTTTAAAGGTCTTAAGCACACATTAAATCGTCAGTGTTATAAATAGGTTTCGCGGCACTCCTACCTCCAGTAAAGCATACCATAAATCAAATGTAGTTTTTAGTTTAATAATTATATCGGAAAGTTACCTGCCAATTATATCAAAATAAAGTTTTTGCTTCTTATTTGGTGTTAAAAATATTCATAGGTAGGATAATTTATAGGCCTAGTAGTTTTTGTGTCAGCAAAAACCTAATAATTCAAGAACTGTTCTAATTTAAACATAATTTATATACCAGGTATACTTCGTATCACACAATAATATATTCTATTGGATACATACTTGATCCAGTAAACAAATTACTGCCATTTATTACAATCTTATCGAACTAACAGAGAAAAATATTGTTTATTATCTCTTTGTTAACAGACAAATAATTCACAATTAAATAGTATTGCGATTAAATATTGACGTAAAAACTTTAAAAATGGAGTTAAAAAAAATTTAAAATGGCTAAAAATGGAGTGTTACAAATTTTGTTTAAATCGATTCTGTTGTTTAGGAATCATTTCGGAAATTCCATATGTAATCATTTTTATATATAATTTATATAATAAAATATACATAAACATGTAGACCAGATATAGATAAACATGTATAATAAAGACGCCAAGCACATGTAAAGTTAAATATTTAATAAAAGATTGTCCAAAGTCATTTTTGTACTTATTCAATTTTAAACACAAACTTTTATCTCTGTATATATCTATATCTCTGTTTTTTACCTCTGCTTCATTAGCCAGGGTATCTACTTACGTTTTATGTGTGTAAAATTTTGGGTAAATATAAGTTGTGCCATCAAAGGCTGTGCCATCAAAGACATTCGTCTCAACCTTAAACAAAGCGAATTGATTAAAGTCAGAACAAAGTGAATGTCAGTGTGGCAACAGGTAAGGCTCTACACCTGAGAGAGCGTTCCCACGTGTCGTGTTCTCGCCTGCCTTGGACGGCCTTGCTCATTTACTTTTGCTTTTACACGCCGTTCAACGTGTAAACGTGCAATACAAAAATTCTATTAAAGCTGATAGAAACTAATATTTAGTAATAAATTAATTGAAACGATTAATTTGTCCCCGTTTAATGGAAGAAGTCAAAATCGAGAACAGGGCAGTAGTTACAATAGCGTATCACGGAACTCAGATGGTTGCAGATTTATTAACAATATCTCTAATTTAAATAAGTTTGAATATGCACTTCATGGGTTATGTTTTTATATGTATGCAAATAAGCTAGATGTAATCTGTTACTTTTGTTCATATAATTGCAATAAATTAGAATTCATTTTTATATTTATTTCAAGGAAACAGTACGTATATCATATTTAAAAATTATTGCACTACAATTGGTTACGTGTGGAGCAATGCAAGTAATAATGTAAAATGAGTGTTGCGACCCCGTTTCTCAATTGAAAACTTTTTGATCTTGTTAGTTTGGTATCGAGCAAGTATGTATAGGTACATATGGCGTATATTAATGTAATGAAATATTATAAAAGGAATATTTTTTATAGTATAGTAAACAAAGCACATGGGCTTTCTATCTGGTTTAAGAACACCTCTGCCCATAGATAATTTCGCCACAGTCTGCGCTTTGATTGTGTTGTTGGGTTTTTCCTCTGTTTAAGAAGCATAATTTCAAGAGCCTCCGATTTTCACCGATCCTCGCTCACTCAGCAAAACACAGTACAAGTATCGTTTCACGCTGAATTCTCCGTGAGCCAGTGATATCATTTCGAACAAGCCGACCCCAATTCTTCCATGGTGCGACAGTGTTAAGACACTTGCCTTGCTACTTTAAAGACCTTTCAAAGACTAAATAACCTTTCGCTTCGTGGTAGACTTGTCTACGAGGCTCCAAAACTTATGATTTTATTGATTATTATAACTGTAATCGTTTTAAATATACACTTTAACAATTATGTGTAATTAAATTGTTTTAATTTTTGCTGGAATTTTTTAATGAATTTGCTTGAATTTGCTTAAATAAATTGTTTTAAAATACTTGATTTGTCTCTATAAATGTATTTCTTAAAATAAATTTCTGAAATAAAAATACCTTTAAACTACAATGAAAAAGGTTAATGCAATTATAATATTTTCACTTGTTTTCCGTTTTAATTACTTTAACAAGGTAGGCAATTGTGAAATGCGTGCAATAGAAAGATTATTTCAAGTATTTCGGCCTTGAATGATAATGAAGTTCAAGATAATGAATAAATAATGAGCGTTTCTTTGTTCATTTTTTGTTATAATGGTTTTTGGTATAATCTGAAGCCCGGGAGACTGCAAGATTCAGTAAATGTATGATTTTAGTTTGTACTTACTCTTTATTGAGGATATATTAAAAATGCGAGTCAAACTTTGGATATGTATTTGTTTAACTTTGCTCAATTCGATTGTGGATAAAGTCACGTTTTGGTGAATCTAAGTGAAGTTGTATAGCATTTTATCTATCTCGGAATAAAAAGTTTTCATGTTATGCGTAAGACAAACTATCAGCCATACTTCGTGAATAACGTAAATGTCTTATAACGATATTTGTTAGTTAATTTAACACAATTAGAGAGATATTTCAATGATGTATGAAGATTTATCTCCGTCAGTTTTTATATAAAATCATTACCAATCAGTACAGCGAGTCGTATTACTAGAAGATTTTCTTGTATAATTTTATTACTATTTTGGTCTTTGGTCCAACGATATCAGTAACTGCTAGAGAATTATTTTTATTTTATATTCGTGATAATTCAGAGCATCTGTATTTCAGTGACCAAGACCAAATAAGATTAATTGATTTCAGAAATGTTTGTTTTATTAAATTCAGTCATAAAGTACAATACGGTATAATTGCAACTATATTTTAGCACATAAAGATGTATTTTTTCTTAATAAATAATTTGATAGGTATATCATATATTCATAAATTTATTTATAGTACTATCCTACTTTTAAAATACAAAATTATAATTTAGTTATCGCTCTAAGAACAATCAGGAAAACTATTTTTTTTAAATGTCCCTTAATAACCCTTTTACAGCTTCTCGCGAAATTTGGGGCGTACCGTAGGCTCGCCGATTGAAAACTTTGGGATATATGACACGAACACAAGCCTATGAAAGCCTATCGCAAAGAAATGCCTTTGAAAGTGAACGAAAAGTAGTTCACAAATATTTTTTATAAATTTAATTATTTTCATTTCAATAAACAACTTGTTGATGAAATTTAATAACCAATAAATAATTCCCTTTCACTTTATTCTGAAGTCTTCATTTTTATGTGCAAAGTTTTTCAATATTCGCCAAGATTATGTTGTAAGTAATTTACATTGAAGACAAATTGTAAAATAGCTAAAGATAAAACTTTAAAGGATGAGCAGATATGGAAATTGTTGTGTGTATATTCACGAAAAAGTTTCAATTGTTTCAAAAAAATTGGAAAAAAAATTAAACGACTATCTCTCTAAACTAAAGAATGTCGTGGTAGATACCTTTATTAAAAAGTATTACTATCTTATTTAAAATGCGCGACAAGAATATAATTATAAATAATAATTACTTTTGTCCACGTTACTTATAACATACGCTCGCAAAATAAAGATAATTCCTATACGGAAACCTACGAAAAGTTTTTTCAAATGTATTTGAACGCATATATAAACGGTAAATAAATAGAATCATTTTCCTCGTACATCTTGCTACGTTCCTGGTTAAAACACTAGTAATAATATTAATAATAAATATTAATAATATATATTAATAAAAAAGTGCGTGAATTATAATTATACACAGTTTTTGTTTGTAAGAGTC
>DWCF01005047.1:0-15027 GCA_018230265.1 Delias oraia
ATAGACGTTACAACAACTTAGAGAGTACACTGAAAAAAATATTCAATTTTATGTTTCATTAAAGTTTAAATTATTATGAAAGTAACAAAAAGTTTGTTGTGGCTTTATATTAGAAAAAACTTTCTAAAATTGATTGAAATCTTTTCACACGTTACACGTTCAAGTAAATAAAATTGAAGAAAAGAAGATTTTTTTTAGTCAATCGATATCTTACTCTTTCACGGATGTCTTCTGTACACTCTATTAAATGTGCTGCAAACCTGAATTGGAATAACTATATTCAAAGACAGGAATTCTGAATGATGTATAAATTGTAAATCATTGTCAAATAAAAAATTTAAAACATTATTACGGGCCATGAACCCTTCGCGCTCTCTATTACTAATTTGTCTGTGGTATCATTTGTGTTTGTGTCTCTACACTGAGTTTACGAGCGATGTCCTATCTTATACCCCGCACTCCGCGCCCGAAGATTCCAGATTCAGTTCTAATTTATCGCTGCAGACCATACGCCTAGATTTAAAATATTACGCTATAAATGACCACATAACTTATTTTATTTATACCATCGGTGGCAAACGAGCAGGAGGCTCACCTAGGGCAAGCGGTTCTCCGCCCATGGACACCCCCAGCCCTTGCAGAGCGCGGTTGCGTTGCCAGCCTTTAAGGAATATGTACGCTCTATTCTTGAAGATCCCCAATTCGTGTTGGTTTGGAAATACGCCTGCTGGCAGGTGATTTCACAATGAATATTGTAAAAAAAAACTTATCTTTAAATTTTATTTTGTGAAAATTAAACCAAAATTTAATTTCTAATAGAATATTTTAAAGATTAAGGAGTGTATGTAAATTAATTTAACATTATTAAAAAAGTAATTTAAATTATTATAAAATGACTAAAGAGATGAACTTTTGACTTGGTTACAATTCTAATTAAGTGTGAATTAGGTATAAATTGTTATTTATGTATCCGTGTGAGAGTCATGCTGAGGCATATGCTGACGCGCTAATTAGGCTGGCTCAACCGAAGTGATACCACGGACAGACAGAATACTCAACGTGGAACGGTACTGTACTGGGTTTCGCTGAGTGAGAATATCGGAGACCCTTAAAAATTCCACTTAAATGGCGTAAAAATGCGGCAACACGAGCAAAGCGCGGACTGTGGCGTGCTTGTACAGGAGCGCCGGTGTTCTCGTACCATATAGTTGACCCATCTGCTCCGCTGTCTGCGATAATATTTTAAAAATCATGGTAATTAAAATAAAACAAGTAAATAGGGTTAAATGATAAGCAAATTTGATGAATTAGAAATAAATGAAAACAAACCAAGTATATTCACGCTTAATAAAGTGGTTATCACCTTTGCCACTAATCAAAACCAGTACTCGCACAACGCTTGCGCCCGAATGACAAATTAATTTATTACTATTTAATAAAGACATTTGTTATTCGAACATAATTTATTGTGACTGTTTCTTGGCATATCGTACGAATTAAATAGTATCATAGATTAGGACAAGTCTGTTAAGCGGCGGGTGGTCCAATAAAATTATAAATAAGCTTAGGAATTATCAAATACGATAGATTTTGCTTAATTCGCGTTTGGCTGTGAGTTAGACATCTATTGCTGTATTTTAATTAATTTCTACTTCATTAAATTCAACCTTTGATGGCCTTCGAGATGAAATATAAGTATCTAAGTCTTTGGGAGCATTCTAAAGTGGTCAGTTATTAAAAGCAGACGTTACTAAAATTAAAAAAAAATACGTTATGTATATCACAGATTTTTTATATGTTATTATAGATCTCTTATATGTTAAGAGATCAACGCCGCCCGTGAACAACCGTTGTGTTGCTGGCTTATTATGCCGCATAAGCGGCACTTTTAAGGGCCTAAAAATTACCGTTTCACGCTGAGTATTCTGTGAACCCGTGGTATCATTTCGGGCAATCCGGCCCAAATAGTGCGTCAGCATGGGTCTCCCACGGGTGCGACAGTTATAAGACACTCACCCGACCACTGTCAAGCCTTTCCATAGACCGAATAAATTATAAATTAAATAATAATAGTCTAGATCGGGATTCCAAGCCGATACCTCTCGCTTCGTGATACACTTTTAAATCCATTAAGCTCTCTAAATTATTTAGGTATTTTATTATTTAAAAATCTACATATTTATATAATAGTGGTGTTCATTATACTATTTATAAATTTAGCTGGATAGGAGAGGTAGTTTAGTACCAGAAGGATATACAATTTTTCTCTGAATACAAAAATGGATGGTTATACTTTTAGTGTATCTGTTTTCGGGCTTTGAGGGGCCCATGTATAATTATATGCTGAGGGTTCGTAATTGGACCCGTTAAGTCGCGTACGGAGCAGGACGGCGTCTGCCGGGTCCACTGTTTTAGTACAATTTTAGAAGTATGACATAGTAACAAGAGAGTGGAAAGGCTTTCGTTGACTAATATCGAATAACATAGGACATTTTAATCTTACTATGAATCCAACCAACTTTGAAGTCTAAACTTTGATCAATCAAATAGTTATAAAATAAGTGTGCACATTTAAATCATCGGATCGGAACTTAAAGGATATAG
The DNA here is from genome assembly GCA_018230265.1 of Delias oraia. NCBI lineage: Eukaryota > Metazoa > Arthropoda > Insecta > Lepidoptera > Pieridae > Delias > Delias oraia. The sequence continues at coordinate 2,605 of DWCF01005047.1, forward strand.
TCAGCAAAACCTCTTGGACTACGCTGTAATAGATTTATCGCCGTAATTACAAAATGCTCCCTTCGTATAAATTTAGCCATGCCATGTTTATTTTTACGTAGTAAGTGTTAAGCCAGCGGCACATAGTTTATCTTTTTATCTGCCTATAATATCAACAATCATAATACAGTATGACAAGCTGTTAGAAGTTAACACTTTAACGCGATAGTGATCCGATGTGATTTAATCGCGTTAATTCGTACGTTCAAACCTGTTGAGATCCGGATATGAGCCAATTAGCTATTCATTGCATGTTTATTTAACTAGTCGATTATATACTTAAAAACCATGAACCGGTTCTTGACGACACACAAGCAATTTGTCATTCGGCGAGGCGGCTAAATATTTCCGTTCTCGTGTCAAAGAGCGCACTAACAAAACGAACGCGAAAAATGACTTACAATTAAGTGATAATTAACGCAGCAATAAGTAACAGCGACACGTAATGTTTTATTTTATCGGATCGTTGTGAACAGGATAACAATTCATAAGTTGACAACGCGCGTATAATTTGAGAGGCCGACTGTTATCAGGCGAGCTTGCGCAGTGCGAGCGGCGCGCGTGCCGGCTCCATTCGCGCCTACCAAGGAGCGCGGATCGCTTCAACCGACGGCCGTATAAATTGCACGATTTACATTACCACTTTACGTTTCTCTTAAGCGAAACTTATGGCCATTAAAATTAACACCATAAACTGACCCCTTTTCCCTTATTTCTTATCTTTAGTGACATCAAAAAACTCATTCAGATAGCGTCTCATTAACCACCTCGATTTCAGCTAACGATAATTACGGATTCTTGAAGTGGTGTATTTCGTCGCATTGAAAATACGTTAACAATTCATCTAGATAAGATAAGGGACAGTGTAAAGTGAGCAAGAATCCGGATCGCCGCACTGTTTGACGCCGACCACGACTAATTGCCTGATAACTCGTCGATTCGCGTCTCGTTTTAATAAGGTGCGCTGTGTGCATGTGGGGGTGGATGCTGATGGAATGCCACGGTCACCTGCCGATGTGTGAGTGAGTGGCGGCTGTGTGCGCATGACGTCTGCCGCACGATTCAATGGCCAGTATAGCCTGAGCCGCTCCTCTGCCTCCCCCGCTTAGGAAACCGGAGTCGGTTGGGAAAAAGAGGCGCTTTTCTGCAGCTCACATTTCCCTAGTCAGGTTATACTGTAACTACGTGAACGTTGTTACCACGCGAACGGTGTGTACTCGTGCGATTTGTTTGTGTGTAACCTCGATTCGGGCACACGGAGATATGTGGCATTGTGGGCATAAACAGCAGAAAATCACCAATATAATTATCCTAAAGAGTATCAACTGAATTGAACGTTGTCTACTTGGCTTAATTGAAAAAAAAAACCAATGGTCATATTTAATTTCGGCCAATACGTGGGCGTATCGGGATTGCCGAAGCGAGAGTTTTTGTTTAATTTTTATGTTATTACTTTTATTTGATTAAATTTAATCAACGCTCAACAAAAAGCGGATGTAATGGCTTGCTGGTTAACCATAAAGAGTATAGTAAATATAAATTCGATGTTTTTGACCAACAATTTTTAATCCCGTAAAATATCTTGTAGTACCGGCGTATCTAGTTCTTGTTCTAATTAGTAACGAACGACCAAAAAGGTCAGTTCCGCTAGTACAATATATGTCTCTACTATCAACATACCGTATACGGTAGCTTTCCCACGGTCAGTCGCTGGGTTGCATCGCTTCCCAGCGGCTGCCTCGTGCGGTGGTCTCACTTAAACCACGACGATACTAGAATCTAAAATGGAACACTTTATTTCCTTTTTTAAATAGCTAACGGTTATTTATTCATAATAAAATATGTTGTTTTTTATACTAATCTCGTACAAATAAAACCGGACAATTTACAAACGATATTTGGCCTACATCCAAACACCTTTAGCCTACCGTAATTGATCAATATAAAAATAATATCCACTTAAAGGCGAGTCGCCGATTATTTTCGGCGTCACCTTACGCGTCGACAATTATCCGGGAATTCGAAAGATCACCTCGGGACACCGGTCGTTGCCTCTCCTGACTCATTCTTTTGTTTTCGTCTGATCACTTTGATAAGTGGAGGATAAAGTAAATCTTTTGTAGTCAGCACACCTGCGCCTTTATTTGCATGTTGCTCTACGTTGAAGCACTTCCGAGAATTGAGCGGTCTGTCACTCCCGATCCGGATACTGTATCAGCCCGTCAAAGTCAAAAAGTCACCGGCGGAAGGTCGTTTAAGAGCGATTAGCTTTAATATTAGATGTGATTCGAACATTCGATACGTAACACCAAACTGGCGCAAACCATACCTACGCCACGAGTAATTTGGATGTTGCTAATTATAGGTGCTATTGCGGTTAAAATAAGATCCTCCCAACTTCTCAGAAACGAGGCCGGCAAATTTATTAATATTTATCCGATACAGCGAACGTTCAGTCCCAAGCTAACTGACGCAGTCAAAGAAAACATACCGGCCAGAAATAAAGTCGTAAAGTACCGGAACGATTATAATCGATGTTCTCGCTCTGAATATCGAATTTATAATGTTTGTAAAGTATCGGCGAATAGCGGTTGAAAATGTTTTTTTACAGAATTTAAATATTTTGCCTGGTAACTAAAGATTTTTTCTCATTTAAAACCACAGTTACACATTTAAATTAAGCAAATTATTCGTATTGAAAATCGACCTCATCTATATCTCTAATTTTGGAATTAAATATTATTTATGATTTTTGTAATAATGGTTACAATAAGTAAGCTACACCGCTTTATCATTAAGTAAATAAAATATTACAAGTAAAGAAATAAGTGTCACAGACTACAGTCTAGATAGGACGTAGTTTTATAAAATAGCTTTTATTAGAACGTTGCCTGTCTGTAGAGTGCTGAGGATAGCAACCCCAGCTTGTAACGATTGGATGGAGGTAAGTTAAGCATTTTCGTCCTTTGACCACATGACATTTAGTATTCGCTATGCATCCGATAGTAGCATTCAATTTCAATTTATATGAGTCTTACATTACAGGAATCAATGATTTACTATTGCAGATTTTTGTTTTTTATGTTATAGCGAACAACGAAGCAGGTGGGTCTCCTATATAGTAAGAGAACACCACCGACCATGGACAACGGCGCCTCAGCCCGCGTATTCGTTGTTCTGGCGGCTTTTTACGCCACTTAAGCGGCAATTTTTCAAGGGACTCTGATATCCTCACTCACTCTGCGAAACACAGTACATGTACCGTTTCATGCTGAGTATTCTGAGAGTCTGTGGTATCACTTCCGACGAGCCGGCCCAATTAGTGCGTCAGCATATGCTTCAGCATGGCTCTCCATGGCATGGGTGAAAATTAACAGTCGCTTATAAATATCATGGGAAACTTATTTAGAGTGATTTTAGTTGTTTCTATAATTCTTGAGACGTGCATTTCTTTTTACAGGAAAAATAATCCAAACTATTTTTATAGAATTTCTACCGTCATTTGTTAGACTAACATAACAGTACACATCCAATTTGGCGATTAATTCTATATTAAACCCTCACTTATGATATTATGATAAAAGAATTTCAGAACAATAAAATTTTATAAAAAAAAATATTAATTAATTTACGATTATTGTTTTAAAATCAGTTTCGTCACATGAGTTTATTCTTTTATAAGTAAGCAGTCAGTGCTGGAAGCACGTGTAGTTTTATAAAATAGGTTGTATATTGCGGGGCTGATATCACCGCGTGAATTTATAGAATATTCGATAAAGAACCAATAAAACCATAGAGTTTCCCATGAAAAATTAGCATCAAATTACAAATAATGATTGCAATATAAGCTATTATAATTTTTGATTCATCGCCGTCGGCTTCCTCAGAAGCCTCACAAACACGCATATCTCACCGAAGATATTTACAAAATGACAGACATGCCTCCTGGCAAACACATTCATGCCGATCAGACGCATTTCTTGAATCTTTCCAAAAGAATTTCGCATGTATGTTAATTTTTAATGGTGGTTATTTGGAAAAAGGAATAATAATCCAAGAACGCGTGCAGTTAATTCAAAGCTATTCATTGACGTGCGCAGTGAAATAATTCATTTTATAATATGATACAGGGGAACTTTAGACCTTTTTCGATTTTATAAAATTTTCAAATAAAGCTGAAATTATACACTTAATACAGTCTGTGCAGCTATACTGAAATGTATATAAATCTTGTTAAGAACAAAGTCCTGAAATGAAAAAAAAAATATATTTTGTATATCTTAACTTATCCATATTTTTATTTTATTCATAATCTGTATTTTTTATATAATAATGGTGGCAAACGAGCAGGAGGCTCACCTGCACCGGCTTCACCTAGGCAGTCGTCCGCCCATGGACACCCCCAGATGGCAATAATGGCTTAAATAGCTTAGTCATTCAAAAGAAACAAGTGATTATAATTATGGTACGACTTGTTAAAACAGTAATATTTTGCTTCTATCTGCAATACAAAAAAACCAAATAAAATTAACTAAAGCCGGCAACACAACCAAAGCGCGGAATATGGCGCGGTTGTCCTTAGGCGGTGGTGTTCTCTTACCATATAGGAGGTAGTATAGTTTTCCTGAAGGAAAGCATAGGTTACTTTTTTAGTACAAACTACACATTGAGAATCGATATAATTGCGTTGCGAGAAGGAGTAAATATAACGTGATTGATGATCGAGTATTGTATTATAATATTCAGGTTTGCGGCTGCCCGTTTGTGGACGCTGGCCACTCGCCAATACTCTGCTTTCAAATTGATTTTGCCGTTGTTCTACCCAAAACTCTAGTCCCGCTGCGTACATTAGGCACGTAAATTAATTTCCATGTGCAGTTGTATCCCTATGAATACAATAAAATGTTACTATTTCAATTTTCAATGATGGCTATATTCACACCCCAAAAGACCTGTGTCTCGGGCACATTATAAAATTATTTATTCGTAAAACCGTTCTCTCAACGTTGCATTTTTTTATTAAAACAGAAGATAAATAATAAACACGGGTTTTTGACAATTAACATTAGCTCTGACCGTAATGTAGTGAATTTGTCTTGATAGTAAATACATGTCATGTCAACATATGTAATATGTCAGCTTATGTCATTTCCATATAAATTTACTTTTATACTGACATCTATACACTAATGTAGACTATATAATATAGAAATTTTATCAAATAATAATAAATATATCAGATATATGCGAAATTAGTTTTCGCTACTCTCACGAATATATTATTAGAACTACCTGCATAAAATTATTTACAAAAATTATTAAAATAGATGAGGATTTAGTACTTTTTATAGAGGATTTTATACTTTAACATCATTAGGAAGGTTAAAATTTTGTAATGTAAATAAATTAGGTGTCACGTAAGGGTTTGTTCTAGCGAAATGCATACAATTTAAACGAAGATCACTGGCGTTTGGCCAGGCGCATCTCCCTCAAGTTATGTTCCTCCTAGATAAAAGTTAACATAACTTTTAAGCACTACACTTGTCGTTTAGCAAATCAGCTATTATCGTGCATCTGTTGGCACTAGGGTTTAAGTACATGTAAGCCATGATAACTGGTTGTCGTAGCAATAATGAACAGTAATTTCATATATTTTTTATATGAGACCTACCATTAAAGACACGAGAGAGCAAGTAAGTAGATTTAACATTATGATTAGTTTTCTTAAATGTCTTGCAAAATATTAGATGTTAATTTATGAATTTATTTAAACTTTATTTAAATATTCCGATTCCTTGGGCTTGAAAAACAAAGGTAAATGCGATCCTTTTTATTAATAGATTAAAATATATAGAATAAAAAAACTGTTTATAACTATTAAATAGGGGAAAAAGAAATAAAAGAAATCAACATTGTTTTTAAAGACGAAATAAATGCGTCATATTTCATTAATAACTAGTTAAATATTTCGCATGAACTGTATTTCGAGACAAATTTTTCCAAGGACCAAAGGTCACATTAAACATGTGTACACATTATGATTTATACGTGCAAGACATAAAAATATTTACGTATATTGGCGTTCTAGTGTACTGAGCTTATTTCTCCTGGCTGTCTGCCAACAGTCTCCGTTCAAAATTGCTTTTACTCCAGCAATGATATCGCATGGATATCCTATGTGCATATGTCTAAACTTACAAACATCAATTACATGGAAAATGAAATTATTCCGAGTTAATGATAATATGATAGATGTGCGGCGCCCGCGCAATTTGGCTCGTCCCGTCATAAGATCCTTTATGTTTGTGAATCGGATATTATATAAGTATTGATTGTGTTGCCGGCTTTTTACGCCGCTTAAGCGGTATTTTTAACTGCGTCCGATATCCTCACTAGCTCACTCAGCGAAACACAGTAGAAGTAACTGTTCAAGTACTACTTAAATATAGTCTGTAATAGTACTTAAGATAAAAGTAGACTGCAGTAAAAATGGATTAATCGCGCCAAGCATTCTTTATTAAATACACGAAAGAGCTACAAATAATCACTGTAAAAACTTGAGCTCTCGGAATTATTTGTCGTTAGAACATGCCAAGTTATCGTCTTAAAAATTTCCGTAGTTCTCATTCAATGCAGAGTATAGTCCGGTGCCAAGCCGGGCATTTTTCGTTTTTAGCTAAAATCATGATGCACACTGCAGATACATCCATTTTAATGTAGCATTTGGAAAAATTACATATCATTTCAAAACTAATATTATACACAAATTGAGCTTTCTATGGTTGTAATGTTACAATTAAATTTTGTGTGTCGATAAATGGGACCAAAAATTTTAAGATAAACAATATACATCGTGAAATGGTAGCTATATTTGAAACAGTTCTTTTGTTGTGCTTCATTTAATGAGTGAAGATATCGGAGGCCCTTAAAAACGCCGCTTGAGCGGCGTAAGAAGCTGGCAACACAACCAATGCGCGGACTGTGGCGCAGTTATTCATGGACCGCGGTGTTCTCTTACCTAATAGGAGACACTTCTGCTCCGTTGTCCACTATACTATGAAAAAAATATGATTTTTAAATAACATTAATTATAAATTAGGCAGATCTTTTAATCTTTATAGAAGGTAGTTTCGAAATGTATTTGATTGTATATTTTGATTTTATATCTATTATGCAATCTTTAAAACATAAAATAATTCCGAGATACTACGAGTACCTATAGTTAGCGCTTTACACGCCACTAAGAACAAAACACTCAGTGATTCCAAAATCTCGTTTCAACCGAACATAAAACAAAAAAAATAGCCTGGATCATTACCGACCCCAATCTGATGATCCATCATCCTTCTTTTTCGCTTTAATCAAATTATAGGTTAAACTGTATTATAATATTTCAATACACCTCAATATTGTGGAATGTTAGCTTTTTATTATTTCTGTATTGTTTTTAATTTGAACGGTCTAGACGGACCGAAATCACTTCGAACTCTTCTTTTTAAAGCAATCAAAGTATTAAATATTTATGTTATTAACATATCCCAATGTTATCGCGCAACAGAAGATGGCTGTTCGATCCTCTTTGAAAGTTTGAAACTGGTATTTATCATGATTTTTCTGTTCATACAAGTTCTTATTTATATCTTCAAAGAAGTAGTGTTTCAACTTTCGTATCTCTGATAGTTTAAAGTTAAAGCCGCTGAGTTTATGCAGGTATTTAGGCAGTTATTGCAAGATTTGAATTTCTTTTCTGTTAAATTAACCCATTTAATTTGATCACGGTAAAATTTAACCATTTAATTAAAATATATATATATGTTAAACGTTGAGAGTCTTGAGTTCAATGTTATAAACGAAACAAGGACAAACTTTTCATGGCATTTTCCTCTCCCAACACAGACGTGATAGAGCAAATATATGAATAATACACGGACCCGGATCAAAACATCCAAAAAAGGCTTCAATCAGTAACGAAGCAGAGTTCAGATTTTTACAGCTCACTGAATTTTTTTCGGATTCCTGAGGTGAAAGAGTTGTTAACGATTGAAACCCAACTCTCTTACCGAGAGATACGGTTTTAATTTGCTGAGACGTTCTACATGTTAAGGCTCTTTCGGTGTAGGCGTGATTTTCCCTCCCTTTCAGATTTAACAGCCCGGAAAGAGAGGTACGCGGGGTGAAACTCAAACCCTGAAGTTACGGGAGGCAAAAGATTAACCTAGTTTCGTTATTTGTCCACTGTCAGTTGAGTACTATTCACAATGCGGCCACAGTCTATCCCGTCAGAGCCTTCGCTCGTTTAACGTAATTGTAAATGATTAATGCCTTTGTACGTAATAGCAACAAGAGGTTTGAGCTCCGTTTTGATTTATGGTTCATTGAGAACAGATTTTAAAATCGGCCATTAACTTTTCGAGACGTTTTAACATAATTATAGTTTAATACGTCTTGTCAATTCATTTCTCAGGGTTGAATTTACCGAAAAAATCAAATATCGCATCATAATTTAACATACTTATATGATATGTATCAAAGAGATATGATCACAGGGATCCCTCAAATGTAGCTCTTGATAAATATAGTTGTGGAAATGTAAATTAGACGACTGTCGCGTCTGAAGGGAACCGAGAATTTGTCTCTTGAAGGGGCGGCCGATGCGAAAAGCCTAACAGGGGTGTTAGAACAAGTACTTTTATATTATATACGAGGCTAATATAAGAGCTTTGTCTAGACTTCGAATGCGTAACTTTTATGGGTTTATGGTGACGTTTTTACGACGCAACTTTAAAAGAATTAAGGTTTAACAAATAACATACGGAGATTAGGTCATGAACATGGCATTTGTTTCGGTTTAAAATATGTTACTTATTATGAATCTTAGAGAAATATTTAAATCGTATAAAATTTAAATTTATTTAATCGTAATAAAAATCACATCACAATCACCTTAGTAATACATTTAAGTATAGATATCAATAGAACTTTTTGCTCTGCTTATATAATAAAATTATTAATTAGTATGAAATAAAGGCAATAAAATACATCAAACAAATGCCAACCCTTAAAATACGCTACTTAAAAATAATAAAAAGTAAAAAATCATAGTTAAATTCAGCGTAATGTCACGACTTAACCCGTCTGCGATTTTAAAAATCAGGTGGGGGTGTTGCCCCCAGAAGGGTTGCGAGCGAGGGGACAAAACAGAAGAAAACTGTTATTAAAACGCTCGAGATTACAGGCTAGATATTTTTGTTATTAAGCACCGCTTAACGGTACTTACTTTAGATGATAGGTGCGTCTTTGCATTCTTTTTGGTTCAGGTGCGGTTTTCATCTTGAAAATGTTTATTGCAGTGGCTTAGTAAATAAAAGCTTTGTAATGTGTAGAAAAAAAATCTATGTGATTTCTCTCAACTGTATCATAAACATTATAATAAAAAGCTACAGAAATATTCGTTATAAAAATATCCTTATATTTTCTAAATTGATGATTAGTTACACTTCGCTATCTTAAATACACTTAATAAATTAGCGAACATCCATCGCAATCAATTTCACATAAAAAATATCATAATAGGTTTTACGTTAAAAGACGCGTCAAACTTATACTTACAAAGTACCAACTAGTGTACAAGAATTGACACTAAAAATATTAATATTATTTTAAGAAAACGATAAAAGATAGGTCGTTCTATGAAGTATTAAAATTCTTATTTCTTAAGCGATAAGACGCCTTGGGGCCCGAACGTTAATAGCTCAAAATGTTTATTTATGCAAATAATTAAAATAAAAAAATAATTTGAGTCGCATGACCATTCTTCAAGGATATGTGGATGCACATCTGTAAATTTATTTACAAGTGGCTATGTGGACCTATTTGAAATAAAGATTTTTGGCTATGACCATACAAAATAGAATATCTTTTAATCAAGAACAATCCGTGTCTTCTCTTAAGGCTACAATTATGCAACAAATCCAAGTGATTGTTTAATGAGTTGAAAACGAAGTGCGAAACAAATTGTAGCGCTAATATCCCCGGCCAATACGCTGGCGTAATTTAATCCCGGCTCGGCGGGGCATCGGGAAAATCTATAAATCTGCCGCCATTAGACCGAAGGACTCCCCGGGACTCTTATTTACTTCGGGCACAAATTCAGATGACAATGTTTTAGGGGAAGGAGCTGTATAACTGCCCGTATTGTAGGGCTGCCTATTATATTCAGTAGCGTGACATTTTAAAAAACGCATTGATATTTTTGATATAGCGGACAACGGAGCAGGTGGATTTTCACTCTTCTATATGGTAAGAGAACACCATCCATGGACAACCGCAGCACGGTCCGCGCATTGGTTATAACGCTGGCTTTTTACGCCAGTTTGGCGGAATTTTTAAGGACTTCCGATATCCTCACTCACTCAGTGAAACGCAATACAAGTACCGTTTCATATTGAGTGTACTGTGAGCCCGTGGTTATTTTGGATGAGCCGGCTCAATTGGTATTATTTGTTAGCATATGCTTCAGCATGGCTCTTCCACGGGTGTATATTTTAATGGAAATAAAAATAGCTTAATTATAATAAAGGGATCCATTATTGGAACAATTTACTAAAATACGTTAGTATCAGTTATTGTAGCGAATTTCGGTTATGCCAATTTGTGTAAGCGTTTTAACAGGTGACTCAAACAGTCGTCAATATAAATGACCTTGAAAACACACATAATACTAATATTTATGAATATACACTTTTTAATAAAATAATATAATGGAAATGATACTTGTTTACCGGTTCGGTGATTCAGTTTTGTATTCTATTAACAATTAAAACAGAAAAACCCAAATTATAATTCTTCACAATTAACATACCGTTATAACAGCGCTCGGTCTCTAAGGGATGAAATAAGATTATTGTATTTGTCAACCCTAAGGTTACGAATTCTCCTCACCCCCATCAATTACCAACCCTGACCGAGGCGAGACTTATTGACGGAGTCCACTGCGATCTCTTTGTCTCGCCGTACGAGTCATTGCACAAATATTCTTTATTTTCACCATTTCGACAAACATTCAATGCTCATTCTATTTATAGTTTCACTTTCAGTAATGTATCTAGTCAATTTTAAAACCTAATTATGTGTTTTAATATTGTTTTTTTTATTTTTAATTGTATAGTGGACAATGGAGCAGCTGGGTCTCCTATTTGGTAGGAGAACACCACCGCCCATGGACAACCTGCAACACGCACTGGTTATATTGCCAGCTTTTTACGCCGCTTAAGTAGCATTTTTTAAGGGTCACTATTTCCCCTTCGGACGAGTCGATCTAATTAGTGCGTTAGCATATGCTGCACGGGTGCAAAAAAAAATTAATAAACAGCAAACATTGTCTTGATCGTATTTATTATGTTACTTATAACATATTTTACATAACATATAATTATATGATACGCAATGTCTCTCCAGCTGTTAAAATTTTTTTTTCAAAGCTTTTTCGATTTCCAAAAGTACGATCTGTTTTCCGATTCAAAAAAGAACACAACTAGATACAGAGCCGCGTCAGCACTATCAAAATCGATTTCAACAAGAATGACACAACAAAAAGGAAAATGTAACTAAAGATCGAAGTGACGTCCATCACCCCTTGCGAGGGTGACGTGGGGATGGCATAATTCCGCGAATGATACGCCAAAAGCTCAATCGAAACGATATATTCCGCTGATACTCACTATGGCCGACTGTAATCCAGTTACCTACCGTGATAACAGATTATTTATACAGAACAATAACCATACTGATATCGTAGTTTTTATTACATATTTCTCGCTTCATCTATTAAATTGATTGTCGTGAAATTTATTTACAGAGTAACCTGGAGTCCCTTTGTGTAAACAAAAGTAACTCAGAACAAAATACTTTTAACCTAGAAATGTTTTTCAGGGACACTAACGCTATTGAAACTTGTAAATTAATAGCTATATTTTATTAAAAACAAATTTAACGCACTGTGGCATTTAAAAAAGACATATTCTAATATAATACAATTCTAGAGCTTAAACAATATAGTGATCATAGTAAAATTTTGAAAAAAAGTCGAAGGATGTTTGAAGTTTTCCAGTTTGAAGGATTTCAATCCAGTGTGAAGGCATGTTATGTTAAAAGGGTGTACTCGCGAATAACATGGATTACAAAATAATATCAAAGAATGTTATAAAAAAAGCCATTAATTATTAAAACGAACGCAAAATTAACTATCGCAGCATAATATGAACATAGAAAGCTATTTTTTACAGTATAGGGGACAAGTCTTTGGGGGAGGCCTATGTCCAGCAGTGGGATTAGATGGGCTGAGGATGAGGGAGGTCGGACGAGCGTCGTGCAGGGAAAGAGCGT
>DWCF01005048.1:0-15024 GCA_018230265.1 Delias oraia
GTTATGAAAAGAAAAACATTTTGTACTGAGATAACGATGTTACACAAACATAAAAAGATTGAAAATATTGTAATCTTCCGTCGGCTACATTTGGTTAACATTTAATAAGCAATGATTTATTCATAGTAACATGTATATTTGTATTTTTTCCTAAATAATAATAATAATAGAAACTTTCTTTAAACTAATTTAATAATAATAAAAACAATTTTCAAAAATATAATATGTTTCATGCTTGTTATGTTTATCATATTCAAAATGTTCTATGAATATTTTATTTAAAAGAGTTGTTTATGGTATAAAGTAGAGTATCGTCAAAAAAACCTTCAAAAATATTATGCTTTCTACGATTTAAATTTTTATTTAATATATTTTATTTTTATTCTTATTTATTATAATATTTAAATTTTAAATGAAATATAAAACAGGCACTATGATCTGTGAATAGCCACTATATATAAAGAGGCTACACATCTAGATGATAATAATAAGCAATGTGATATCATTAAGAAAACATCCGTCTAGAAAGGACATCGGGGAAAGCAATGCGTGCTGCGCATACCATGATATTAAAGTTAGTATTCCTACGTGACCGAGAGAATACTTTCTTGATACGCTTTGTTATGGGAATTGTAATTAACCATTAAATAACAGAAGGAAAACCTTTACGTAATTGTATTGATAATCCAAATAAAAAAGATGAATTCGTATAAAACATACATATTTACGTATAATCAGATATTATCAAATCTTATTGATACAAATATATTAATTATTATTGATATAGTATTTATTTTAAGTTGTTATATCAGCTAAAATTAATCTCAAATGATTGAATCCTTTGGTTTTAATGCAATTAGACATTTCGAAGATAACCGTGAAAGTGTAAAGATACGTTTGATGTTATACAAATTAAATCATATTAATTATGTGCATCTTGATGATTCAGCATCAGTTGAGATAATAAGTTTTATAATACCAAGTATGGTTTAAAATAAACATACATAAAAGGCAAGATGTTACTATAACTATATATACGTTTAATGTTTACCAATTGAATTGCATTGAAAGAAAGTGACGTTCAATTTTGTTTGCATTCCGACACTTAGGCGGTTTTCCCAAGAGAAATCCGCAAATCCCATTACGCAACTGACTTAGAAACGCAGTTACGATTTTCGACACGTATGCCGAAAATCGTCACACTCCTACGAGAAAAACAATAAGTGAAAGTTTAACTTTGATCTGCTCGTTATCTAAACAATAGCATTTTTCTGCGGTAACCTATAATAAAATTTTAATTGAGAATGAAAGTTGATTTGTCGACTTTTTTTATGGGTTGCAGTTATGCGGGCCTTACCGTAAACAACTTTGGGTGGGGTGTCATGTGGATATGTTACGCAAGAAACGGATTGCGTAGGATTCTTCAGATGACTTATGAGGAACTCAAAAAAGTTTAATTACATAACTGAGGTCTTGGTAATCAAACATTTAAGCACAAAGAATGCCGATAGGAAGTTGCATAAGACCGTAAGTAACTCCAATTGTATTTGTTATTGACGGACTAAAAATTGATATGCAAATTTATGTATTTTGATTAGCAAGTTCGTGTTCTCGAATCGTTATTACCACAGAAATTTACATATGTGAAATTAATCAACTGAAACTCGACGAGAAAATTTATGTTCTTGAGCTTTACACGTAATATAATGCATTTATGTCATATTATTTAAATGTTAAACCCCAGTTTCAATGTGAAAGGGACTTCGTCTATATGGGATCCTACTTGACTGATTCGTATCACGTTGCTTTATTGTCTGCTTTTGAATGTAGAATGTTAATTAAGTACATATAACAGTAGAAAATATTTAAGCAATTTGTATTATACTTTGACGGCATACCTTCATATTTATACTATATCTACTAAGAGTTTATTTATATTATTTTATGTAAAAAATATTACTTTATAATTATAATATCTTTTAGTTTTATATAAGTTTTGAATGCGGTTTAAGGTAGGCAGTCACCTGCAATTTGGTATTATCTATATGTTAACAGCGTCGCGTACCTGTTCTTCCACTTTCGGAGCCTCAGCACTGGCGCAGGTACCGCTAACGACCTCGATGGAGCGCCCGCCACGCCTCATAGGCCGTACAGGACAAACATTCGAGTCTTCTACTAAGTCACTCCTGAGCTGCTTAGGTGAAGTAAATATTTTACAATCCACCTCATCCAGGTTTCCCATGGGACTCAAATGTCGGATGTCATACACCACATCGCTATCGTGCACCGCATCGTTAGAGACGTGCCCGGAGTCGTCGCTGCAATCTGAGTGGGTGTCGGATATTTTTTCTTCGATATGCTTATGGATCGGGAGTTTCTCCACCTGAGAAGATATTTCGCTGTCATTTCTCGATTCGACGCATCTTATTTGACGGCCAACAAGTGTGCTCAAATGATTGTGGAAAGTGGTGTTCGCGACACATAAAACCTTATGTTCCGGGGGGATTAGTTTGCAATTTATAAATTGTGTCGAATCGCTCCTTGTTTCAAATGTAGATTTGAATTCAATTTTCCTTACAATATTTTTCACGGGCGATAAGCCATCATCAACTCCATTTTCACTCCGTTTATTCTCAGCAGTTACTATAACAAGGTCTCTTTTGTTGTTATTTTGTCTCTGTTGTAATTTGACGCGTATAGCATTCATTTCTTCCGAGTAATCTTTTAGTGACAGTTTCGGTGAAGACGTCTTTTTTGAATCGAGTGCATCTTTCTTGCTTTTATCAGTTGACCGCTTCACGTCGGCTTTTAGATTAAGTTGACTTTTTTGTTTCGTTTGTTTGATTAGATCTGGTTTCTCTGCGGTTTTCCGTGAGATATTAGGCTTCTTTTTCTGAGTACACTCTCTGGCCTGGTCTAAGTTGTTTAGATCAACCGGAGTGGGAGAAAACAGCGCTCTAGTGCTACTAAACTTATTTTGTGACATTTGGCTCCTTATCACCGGGATCTTGCTAGGAGAGCCCGCGATAGAAGTAGAAGATTTTGTTCTTTCCAGGGGAGGTGATAGCAGATATTCGTTGCCAATTTCCCACACGCTCTTTGCTTTTTGCATTCTTGATCTTGGGGTACTCTCCAAAGTTGTCTTTGTGCTTTCTGTACTAGGTTTGGCCCGAATTTTTTTCACTTCGATAACTTTTTTGTCATTCTTTTTAGGTATGGGTTTTATTTTGTTAACCACCGGGACAGGTGTAGAAGGTGGGTTTGATAATGTCTTTTTTAAAATTCGTGTTTTAACATCGAGTTTTTTCAAATCCTCAGTATTAATACAATTCGGCCGAGATGGAGATTTAGAAGAAATTTTGTATGTAGCATATTTGTCCGAATTTATTTTCTCATTCGGCGACAAAGACAAAGGTTTCAACGGACTCGTTAGGTCTTTTCCCTTCATGTCGTCAAGATTCCACAAGCTTGTGGTCTTATCAATTGAATTTTTTCGCGATAAATTTCGCGTTCTCCGGTCGTCTTCTGGGTCAGAGTTTGTCTTTTTAAGAATGCAGCGAGACTCTATTATGCTACAAGTCTTTGACTTTTGTAATTTTGGTGGAACAAAATTTTGATTTGCACTTAAACTTAGAGATGTACTCATAGAAAACTCAGATAATATTTTATCAAATGATTCTAATGCTTTATTAAGCTTAGACTCAGAATTTGGATCGCTCTCAGCTTTAATGTCACATTCGAGATTTTCGTTTAAAATTGTTATATTTTCATAAATAGAAGAATAGCCTTTAGATTCCTCTAATAAATTATAACTCTTTGATATCGAACTGTCCAGGGATTGAATCCGAATATTCGAATACGCATGATGTGGGGAACTACTGTCTCTCTTACAACGCACCGCGTCACTAATATTGTTCTTAGGAGGAGTCTTCTTAAATTGAACGGTATCACTAGAAAGTTTCGCAGGCTCACTGATTCTCTTTTCTAAGCAAGCGGCAATCGCGGTCACTTTGCCTCCTTTAACTTCGGCCGAGATTTCGGGCGCGACTGAAAATGTCCTGTAGAATTTTTGTTGTGCTGAACTATTAGCGGGAGGTGGTGTCGTTTGCTTCTCGGTCGACTTCTGCGCACCGAATAAATTAAACACTTTCACTGCGGGCATATCGCGGGCCCGGCGCGCGGGCAGTCGCGGAGCGTGGATGCGCGCGCGCGTGTCGACGTACGGCGAGCATATGCGCTAGCCGCGTGCCCAGTACGAGTCAGCGCATTCTCGTATCAAACGCTTCTTTAAGAAAGTCAATGTCATAGCAAACAAGTGTTAGCAGTTCGTATTTGTCAATAACTTAATGATAACCTGATCGTTAGCGATTACGTAATAACCGCAATTGTATTGAAAAATTACCAAAACACATTCATTAGGAAAGATGATATTATCTATTTATGTTATGTCATGGCGTAATCGGTGAAACGAGGATTTAGGTTTATTGAATTCAAGTCGTAACCTCAATCTGCCAATTGTAACATTAACCCTGTTTGGTTAAATAAACAATGAATTCAACAGGGAGTTTCTAAGAAAAATAGTTTATTGCTTTACCATTAAATGTGTCTAGCCTAATATTTCTAACCGGGTTATCCTAGAGTTTAAAAAAATAATATTAGATGAAATTACAATTTTAACAACTGAACAAACATTAAACTCCACTGATAAAAATAACTTCGTATTCGTACAGTGTGCGAACACAAATTAAATTTAAGTAGTTACTTATTTAAGGCGTTTTAATTAATAATCAAGTAGTGACGCATATTCTTGCCTTAATAGTTTTTCGTCTTCTTTTTATGGAAATGAACGCAAACGAGCAGGACTGCTCCCCGGACCCTGCAGAGCCGCGGGTGCGTTTTTATGGTATAGCGGACAACTGAGCAGGTGGGTCTCCTATATGATAAGAAAACAATGCCGCCGATGAACAACCGTGCCACAGTCCGCGGATTGGTTTCACGCTTCTGATTTACTCAGCAAAACACAGTAAAGCACCGTTTCAAGTGCAACTACCATTTCACGCTGTGTATTCTGTGAGCCCTTGGTATCAAACGCGGCCTGCGTTGCCGGCAGTTCCTACACTCTTTTCTAAAAATTGATGTGTTGAATGTATTGCAGGATGTATTTTCATAAATTTGCAAGACTTTTATTTACTTCACTTACATACTCAGGTAATTGCGACGATATACATAAGTCATAGATATATACATAAATCATTTTTGAAGTCAGGCACTCAATTTGACAAAAAATTTAATAGGACATTGGTTTGATTATTTCAAAATAATACCAAATCCAAATTGTATTTAAACTTTTATTATTTAATGACATTTCAACTACAATAAAACATTGAAACAATGGTGTGTTTAATAGATATACGATAGCCATACGATGTTATAAGGATTTTTATATGTTTCTAAATGTATAAGAATTATAGCAAAGTTTCAAACATCATTAATTCCCGCGTAACGAATCAAATACTGTATGACTGACGAGTGCGAAACTAATTCAATTGACAAAGAGTCAAGGGTGATGGCGGCTAATGAACTAAAATGCCATGTCGTTCGCACACAGCATTTTGGAACGTTATTATTTTTTGGTACGATGCTTTGAGTGTGTGTAGAGAATAATATAACCGCTTGAAGAAAAAAAATATCCAATTTATGATAAGAATACATTGTTTGAATGACGAACACAATCTCTGTTCATAACACCGGGTTTTAGATGACACCTTTTTTTGTTCGAATAACGACAGTCATTGAGGCTTGAGAAACTTTCTAAGTAGTCTTCCTAACACGAAAAACACCTTGTCCTTCGAAATGCGTATAAAAAGCTATAGCCTGTACGGGGATTTGTTCAAACAGAACCATAGTGAATAAAACAACAACTACTTCCTGCTTAGAGTGCGCCTCAGGAGGTTTCAAGAATTTATTTATCCAATTGAATAGTAAATTTCTTTTAACTTTCAAAATAAGTACATTACTGAAATAGTATTAATGACGCTATTTTATAAAACTTTTATTATACACGTTATTAAATTAATAAAATAGGTAAATTAGTAAAATACGCTGCTCAAGAACATCTGAAAATAACAGCCATGTCTTTAACTTGGGTCTATATTTAAACAGAAGTAAATAATCTATTAATTATAAATTCCCCTATACTTTGACATTCTTTTTGTGTTTACTATTTAATATTTAGTGAGGTAGGCCATAAGACATATAATTTTACACAGAGCACTATCCAATAACATGGAAGTGAGATATAAACGTACTTTCATTACAACAGGCACGTAACAATTCAATTTTGCGCCTCTCTCGAACGTTAAATCTCCAATAGCATGTAAGTTATAATAATCACGTAATCTGTGAACTTTGCGTCCTGCATAAAGGCGCGGTACTATGTCGCCTTTCTCGAGGCGCTACTAATGAAATTCAGCTGCAGGTATTAATACAAATAGGATGTAGATTAGAAGACGATCAGAAGCAGCATATGATTCATATTTGAGATATTCATGGTAAAGATATACATACATTTTCTAAATACAGCGAGATATGTTGTTAGCTGTTGTTACCTTAGCTACCTCTTTGATGCGTAATAAATACCTGGTCGTGAAAACAGTATTTACGAATATAATAAGAATATCGACAGTTAATTTTTTTTAACTGTCGATGTTTGTACTTCAAGACGAATAAAAATAATACGTTTATACTCCTATACCAAAAATATTCACATATATAAGAATAACATAGTTGTGGTTATTGAACTCCACTTCCGCACTTGAGATTCTTATTGATCACAGAAGACAAAGCTTTCTCACGATTTTCACTTAACGAAAGTGATATGAGGCTACATCTGTCGAGGTGACATCTAAATACCACTTTTTGGTCTCACGATGAATTTGCTTTTTATTTAAATAATCTTTAATACAATTAAGCACATGGTTGTTATGCTAATATTACGATCAGACAAGTTAAATATACTAATGTCTTCTAATTAAAATTTAATTTTCTTTGTAGAAATCGGGCCAGGCTTTTCTTATATTAAATAGGAATGTAACGGCTGTTTTATATTATGTTCAATTGTTATTCAAGTTCCATTCTCTGCCACTATATCCACAGAACTAAGCTGTATGGTAATTTAGAAATAGTTTAAGTCGTCATATAAATGATTAAAATCGTAAATTACAATTAAGTCTTTAAATGCAATGTGTTTTATTAAGTTATAGCGGACAACCGGGCCCATAACCGAGGATAAGAACACCGACGCCCATGGAAAATAGCGTGCCATAGTCCGCGCTTTGGTTGTGTTGCCAGCTTTATTTTAGCGAACATACAAAATTTTAATTTTTTTAAGTAAATTATATTTTTTAGATTGTATACCTACAAATTATATTTCGATGTTAAAAGCCATATTTTATTACTAACAATATTTTTCTCACAACCAAGCCACAAGAAATGCATCACAGATGAATGTCTCATTGAGCAATCATATTTTTGTTTTGATAATATCCACGCAATCAGAACAAACGGTTATTGTTAAATTCCTCAATCTCACAAATACGGCAAATCATTTTCATTACCATAACTATAGTCTATACAACGAAGATTAATAGCATAATAATCTGTAAGCACACAATACAGGGAATAGTTTTAGTTATAAAGATAATCATTCGTTAATTGTTATTTTTAAAGTATATCGGACAACGGAGCAGGTGCGTCTCCTATATGTTAAGAGAATACCACCGCGCATGGACAACCGCTTCAGTCCGCGCATTGGTTGTTGCCGGCTTTTTACGCTACTCAAGCGGCATTATTAAGGTCCTCCGACATTATCACTCACTCATCGAAACACAGTACAAGTACCGTTTCACGTTGAGTATTCTGTGAGCCCGTGGTATCACTTCGTACGAGGCGGCCCAATTAGTGAGTCTGCATATGCTTCAGCATGGCTCTCCCTCGGGTGGTAGAATTATAACAATTATTCAAGAAATTAGTCTAATAGGTTAAAACATTTACATATAGTTAAACTACATTACGCAAACGCAGTTTTCTTTATATCTGAAAAATTTAACAAAAAAGTTACCGAGTTACATAAAACAATTTAACACATTTCACGCTTCAAAGGTAACGGGTCACTGAGCAGTTCTTGTACAAGTTTTTATTATTCAAAACAAAGTTTGTGTAACATTAATTAAGGGCAAATTTAATGTGCATTATCTTATTTTTATACGCCTAGTAAAAATAATAGCAAATTCAAACTGGCACCAAATACCTTTTTATGAAGCACCTAACCATTTGTTACAAACTAATATTTAAGTTTATTCCCGATAATAAAATAAAAATGTATCAGTTATGAATACATATTAAGCACGCAAAGAGTTGTCTTCGCTTAGGACAAGTTCAATGACAGCTCAAGCCTCGTTAGCATTCCAAAAGGTTTGTCATCTGGCGAAATTAGACTTGCATACTAAGTATATACATAAATAATGAAGTACATTCTTCAGTGAACATTCACAACATTATTAAGTCAACAAGAGTCTAAAATATTGTCTCTATTAGTAATAATGTAATAAACTTTGATTTAAATCTGTGTACCTTAATTCATCGAACGTACAACAAAAACTCAATAATAATTATGAATAATTGATATGTTCGTTTAAAAATCATCTGTTAGACACAACCAATGTTTTTATTTCATGTAGGAACAATTATTGATTGTAATTTTTTAGATGTACTTAAAAAACTAACTGTTATCGTTTCCGTTACTAAATTATTCTAATTAAGAAAACCATATCACTGCCGGTTTGTTATCTCTAGTAGAAGCGGAAGTCTAAAAAAACTTCAGAACAACCCTAAATTTAATTTTTTATTTGTATGTTTGGACTAAGTATGTCTAAAAAAATCTACGTACCTTTGTACGTAAAAATATGTACTTATATAATCACTTTTAGTAACTCCCATTTTTTTTAATGGAAATATTGGTAACGGACGGCAATGGACACCCGAAGCCCTTGCAGAGTCGCGGGTGCGTGGACAACCTATAAGGAATATGTACGCTCTTTTTTGAAGGTCCCCAAGTCGTATTGGTATATAAATACACTTGCTTACAGTTGATTCCACAGAGTGGTGTTGGGCGGCGCAAAATGCTTTAAAAAAAACGCTCAGTTGTGGAATGAAAACATCGAGGTGATAACGACGAACGATTCCATTAATTTTCCTTACAATATTTTATTTTATTAATGTATTAAATTTGTTATTAGAAAGGCTTTTTATATAAAGGATACCAGATTATATCAGCGAATATATTGATCTCCAAACAGGCGACAATAAGATTTCGGTAATCCTTCTCAAATTCAACTGTAAGGTGACGTTTATATTCTTCGTTAATTGTAACAATGTTTGTTAAAATTATTATTAGAAATATTTTTCCTACCAAATTATATGAAATTTTCAAACATGTATTACGTCATTATATTCATTTTCATAGGATTTTATAAATTCACTAAGACAACACAAGAAGACGAGTAACTTATAACATTCCTTATGTATAATTGTGTTAAAAAGAAAACGACGCAGACAAGCAAAAGTTTCATTCAACTGACGTTGCGTTCAAAAAATCGACAGGCGTGTAAAAATACCGTTGTATGAAAAGCACAATCATGATATCATAGTAGCAAAATAGTCAGCAATGAATTCTATCTCACGAAAGTATTAAGTACATTATTGCTAATTTTATTTGCGAGTTTAATCAGTGCGTTTCTATCAAAATTAGCATAAGGAAAGTTAACCAGGCATAATGTATGGGAGTGGTCCAGGCCAATGAAATAACATCCCGATCATTCATGGACTTTCACACGGCGTAATCCTAGCGGAAGATACTGCAATTGGTTCTAGGGTTGTCGTGATTATTGCAAATATTATAAATAAAGGGTAAACCTTTGCGAAGAAAATTTCTTAATAAAGTTAATTAACATAATTAAAATAATACAGTGTAAAGTCCATGTAACGACCATCGATTTAAAGACAAACTCCCTAAAGCGTCGAAATCAATTGGCTTTAGTCGGTTTAGCTTGTCTTCCATCCACCTTTTCTTCTCTCCATTTAACAACAACTCTTTATAACGCTAAAAATGCGCAGTCCCTTCAGTGTCGTTATATAGAGTGTACACTGTATATTTTATATTCGGGATGTCATATAATATTTATTTGTCATTCAAACAGAATTTAATTCAAGAGAAATACTAATTATTTTTAGACCTGTTTATGGTTGGTAATAGAAAGAATGCTTAAGAGAAGAATGTCATTGTTTTTCTGAGCAATTTCTGATATCGAGTGAAAATTGCTACTCTCATGTCTTTTACAACATTAATTTTCCAATCACGCGTCTACGACAACAACAGACAGAATGTACGCAGCGCTCATGAGTTCAGTAGTATCTACACAGACATCGAATGTTTGCCGATCGCTTCGAGACGCTCTGCTCTAGTTGATTAATATTTATTAATTCAATAACTATCTTAAACAGATAAGCAAATTATTATTTCTTAACAACTAGGTCTACTAGTTGTTAAGAAATAATGGGAGAAACTGAAAAAAATAGCTAGCAACCCTAGGTAGAATGTAAGGTGGTTTTCAAGTCAGCCATTGCTGACATACACGCCATGACTTACGGGCAAAAGTAACGATAAGTAATCAGTGCTATTACTATTAATGTCTTTGTTAACTGGCGGTGTAAAGTGAGATTACTTTCTTGATGGGAAATTAAATCTTTCGTAAAATATTTTGAATTATGTAGTCATATGAATTAGTAATACACAAAGCGATTTTCTTTTACAGTTCTACAGAATTATACAATTTAAGAGTTATAAGAGCTTTTGAGAAATTAAAAAACCATGATTTAGCAAGGTAGGTAGGAAGTTTTTGCAAAATTTAAAATATGTGATCAATATAATAATATGAGGCCTATGTCCAGCAGTGGACTTGAATGGGCTGATGATGATGATGTGATCAAAGTTTTAATTATCAAGCAAAACAATTAATATCTTGTTGAAATGATTGGTTGAAAATTTCATATATTATTAAAATAAAAGTCATCATACATCTACACTCTTCAACATCTACACACCGACTAAGCTCTGTAAAGAAATACCTACTCCGCCACGCTTTACAACTATGAACAATAACTGTGCCTCCATAGGATGTTCTATTAAATGTCGATCGGTATTCGAAAAACCGACCAATTTAAAACGTTTGCGAAATATAGTCATATAAATAATTACATGGCTTACATTAGGAGGATTGGACTCACAAAATATTTTTAATTTTTTGAAGAAGCAAATATAAGATACATACATATACGTAGTCATGTTGATATAGATGTTTCCACGTTGCTTCTTCTCCTTCCAAACACGATGCCAAGAAGGAACAGGGCGGCGGCGAGGTAATGCGCCCATTCGGGTATCGAAAGTTCCACTGCTGCAGTTGTGCATCTGTTCGAATGGCTTTATTGAAGGGTTCTTCCGAGTGCTACACTTTTCGTTGTATGTGGCAGTTTAATGTTTAATTTGCTAGTTTTCAACAATGTATTTGTGACAACTTATTTGGCAGTTTCGATGAAGACTTACTAGGATTTTTAATATTAAATAATTGAGTTCCATAGTCATAAATTTAAGTAAACTGCATTGAAGACCACAAAACACTTTGATATAGGTATTATACCATCATAAAAAAGACACTTGGAGAGAGATAATAAACATTCAAATAGCGCCTTTTTAAAAAAGTCGAGTTATAGTCACCCGTATAGAGTTATGCTGAAGCGTTTGTTGCCGCACTAATTGGGCCGGCTTGTCCGAAAGAATACCACGGGCTCACAGAATACTCAGCGTGAAACAGAACTTGTACTGTGTTTTGCAGAGTGAGTTAAGATATCGGATGGCCTTAAAAGGCACGGACTGTGGCGAGGTTGTCCATCGGCGGCGGGGTTCTCTTATGACATAGGAGACCCACCTGCTCCGTTGTTCGCTATAGAATAAAAAAAAACCCCGTACCATACGTAGCAGCCTGTATAATGCTACATTTATTGGAGGGGGCTTAACACTTATTACCTACTGGTCGAGACGGGAAGCTGAATAGTTATATAACGAACTCTTCCGGTTATGTTACGAACAATGTGCTTTTAATATTTCTGTATGTTTCAAGTTACGACTAAAATCTAGTTATTATTGTTAATAAAATCTAGCTTGTTATTACTGTATTTAATAGCCGGGTTTGCAATTAACTTTCATTAAATAGTCGTTTTAAGTGTAATTTCTTTTATTTTAATAATGTTAAATTATTTTAGTAGATTTCCTGCTTTTTTAAAACTGAAACATTAATTTGCTCATCTCTCAGAATATAGTATGGCATAGATTGTTCGTTCTTTATTAATTTTACGTACAGAAAAATTGGTCAGTACTAATCAATAAAGATTTATACCACTTAATTATTCTAATATACGTCTTCCTTATATTTGTATAAAGACGTGGATGAAATACCTAAGGCTTGACCGCTAATTTTAATCTGGAAATATTTTAATGAGGTCAACGCGTAGGACGAATAAAGTCGTATTAAAAGCAAAGTAAACATTTTAAAGAGTTCATTTTATACTCTCGCACGTTTGTAGAGAAAGCGTGGTTTTTCTAATTCAATATTAGTAGTTTTGAGTGTTTACAATTTAAATAGGAGATGCACTTGACATTACATCGTTATATTTACTATTGACTTTTTATATAGCATGTACAGAGAGGTAACTAAGTCAATCGAGAGTGGCCATGCAAGAGCCTACGTATGAGTTATAAATGAACCTATTACGTCATGACGTGATGTCGTGTTTAATGAACACACAATGATTAATCATTTTTACTATTTACTATTAAATTCGTCAATTAGAAATACAAATAAATTTATAAATCATTAATACAGTGTAAACTCTATATAACGACACTGAAGCGACTGTGCATTTTATAGCGTTACAAAGAGTTGTCGTTAAATGGAGAGAAGAAAAGGAAGATAAGCTAAACCAACTAAAGCCAATTGATTTCCACGCTTTAAAGAGTTTGTCGTAAAATCGACGGACGTTACATGGAGATTACACTGTATTATAGATTAAACGTATGCATTGGACAATTTTTCGGTAACCATAATTATAGCTGTTGATCGCAGTACGGCGAATTGAGATAGCTTAAATAAAATGTTTATAGGCACAGTACCTACGTCGTGTCGTAATTTTTTTATTGCCTATCATTTATTAAAAATATTCGGTCCAACTTCGAAACATTCTCCTAAATGTGATTTAAGAGTTAAATATATATTATAAAATGCATTATTTTCGTTGATAAACACAAAATATTATCAGTATTTTGTTCGAATAATCAAAAAACGAAATATGACATGCTATTCAGTTATAATATATAAAAAACGGAAGTGTTTAAAGATCGTCATCGTATTATAAATTAATGCAACCTTGAAATCGAGAGTTTTACCTTATCCTACGCAATCTCTCGTAGAATCTTCCTATAATATATACCTTCCTATAAAGCTAAAAAGTCACGGCATCGTTAAACGTGCCGTTAATATTTTTTGCATTGGATATCAGATAGTTCAAAAATGGACTAGACATAATACGAACAATAGAAGCGAAATGTCATTGAAAATTGTAACATAACTTATAAAATTACGTAAGTCTTTGCTGCGGTATTAATAAGCGATAAAATAAGAAAGTTAAGGTTAAAGTTAAAGCCACTTTAGTTACTAAAAAGAATGTACAACAAATCCTGACAACATTTTATCTGAATAGTACTTATAGCACACTAGACTTATATCTTAGTCGGTCAAAAAAAAAGTCGGTAACTAGCCTACATATTTCGTGCAGACGATATTGCTAAGAAAAGCGAATTGAATATTTACATAGAATTTACGCAGTGAAAACAAACACATAAAACGCGAATACTTAATGGCATTTTTAATACTTTTAGCAAATATTGCAACAAACTAAGATCGAACTCGGGACGACCACGTTCGATGGGTCAAGTGGCGTTTGCCAATACCTTCTCTATTGCGGGACTTTTAGACAAGCGATTCGCAGCTACAAATAATTCTACTTCTAAGAAGGTACATTCTCAATCCTGCGTTCGGAATTTTCTTTTCAGATACCGATACGTAAGCCATGGCAGCACTATATATTAGATATACATAGAAAAAGTTTTTATCTAATAGACTAGAGGCTAAGTTAGTTAATCTAATGTAGTTACATCGTTTTTACGTAACCATAACGGACGCTGCAGGATACTTAAAGCTATTCTAATAAGGAACAAACCAAAACAAATTAAGTAATAAATGTTTATATTCTGTACATTAGATTTTTTACGATAGGTTTATAATATGATTGAATTAGTAGATTTGTATAACATCTTTTATCATATTTTTGAAGATTTTATTGATTTTCAGATATATCCGCTGAAGCAACTTGTCTAAGCCTTGTCATAAATCATAACGCCGGTGAAATTGCTACCAATCTGCTATCGTAACATAGATCAAGGGACTTTCATAACCGTATATCAATATTTGATGGTAATTCATCATTGAAACAATTTTATCATTACTCATAAGAAAATGACTACTGTCTATCTTATAAGATCTTTTATACGACTATTTTATTAAAACATTGACAACGTAGGTTATTAAAGAATTTGAAATATGAGACATAGGATAAAGTGAAAATGTGAAATGATGAATTAGCATCTCCTAAGCAATCCAAATTAACGAATAAGATATCCAAGTTCATGAGCGAATACCAAGCTAAAACTATGTTTAACGAAAAGGCAAAGATTTAATATAACTAATGATAGTGAATTCGTCATTCATCTTATGTAAAATTGAATTTACTTTAGAAAACCGAATCTTATAGACGTACCAACAGACAGATTTCAAGGCCACCTATTGATTTCTCTGC
>DWCF01005049.1:0-15023 GCA_018230265.1 Delias oraia
TTCTGTACATTTTTTATACTTAGGTAAATAAGAAGACTAATGAGCTCTAAACCGCTAGCTAGTACTCAGAACAGAACCGAAAACTCTTTGAAAAAAATCTAACGATGTGGTTGACCCTGGATACATTCAAATTGCATAAAAATATTTATTATCTGTCATTAGCGTTGCCGTTCTAGCAACTTTATCGCTAGATCTAGTGGATTTACATGTGCTAGCGACTTTTATTATCGACTTAGCGATGCCTAGTAAAATAAATGTACTAACTCTTTGTAAGCAAAGATGGACCAAGCTAAATAGTGAACCTAAATTAGAAGTAGTTTTTTTAAAAATTTGTAATAACCAAACTAACACATTCCAACGCAGAAGTGGTGCGAATATTCAGCCAAATAATTATTATAAAGAACAAACTGAGAAACAGATTTGATTCAACCACTTTTATACTTACAATTACACTTTAAAAATTACTTTACACTTAATTACACTTAATGTATTACACGATCCGGATGATCAAATCAGAAAAGGTAAGGCTCGGCGAAGTGGACCGCGGTAAGTCCTGTCTAGAGGACTTTCGGAACTCGGATAAAATGGCGGGATGCGCGCTTTTTATATATTTTAGGAGCAAAAATAAATCTAGCGGGTCTTTACCATCCATCTTAGCTTTTGTTAACGCGATAAAATAAACAGCGAAAACTAATTACAATAATAATTGTAATAAATAATAGTTGGCAATGCAGACTCCAGACAGGTGTGCGTGCTATTACTGGTTCCACAGCGAGATTAGCAAATCAGAACGCGAAGGCAGATGCGCGTGACTCATATTTACTAGTCGTCGCCCGACGTATACTAAATATTTTATAACGAAATTGGCTTAATTATGTTGTGGATATTCTTATTCAAGTATTTCTAAGTAACGTTTCCAATAAAAATTATTACTCATTTTCCTTCGTTCACTGAAGCCTGTCATTTTATATGATGACCCATTTATAGATAAACGCAACGTAGCGACAGGCAGTTACAAAGTCTTACAAAGCATCCCCGGCTCTGCAAGGGCTGGGGCCGACCATGGGTGGAGGACCGCTTGCCTTAGGTGAGCCTCCTGTTCGTTTGCCACCAGTGGTATAAAAAAAATTCAGATGGATAGTGGGAAAAAACCCAAAAGGAAAAAACCGGGTATTTATGTGGAAAAAACCCAATAGTTGGGTATTTATTTTCAGTTTATACATTACTAAAGGAAATTTATTATAAATTGACTCTTGCCGGATGATGTCCTGACCAAAATCACTAAAATTATTATTTATAGTATTTTTCAGTAGAATCATATAACAAAATTTTTGCTTGTCTCTAGACCTATAGAAATTATTATGATTAAATACTTGATTGTACAAATATGCTTTTATTTTGTTACCATAAAAAAATTGAAATATTTAGCTACTTCTAGCGGATTTTTTAATTACTTATGTCTTAAAATCTAGGAACTTTTGCATCAAGATCTACGGACTTTTTTTATTCCTAAACGGCAACACTGTCTGTCAGCAATTAGTAGTTTTAGGTTTTTTAATTGGAAATATAAGCAATTGCTAGTTAGTATTTTAAAGCAAAATGTTATTGACTAACGTTTTGCTAAAAAAAGCTAAAAGCAAGTAAGTATTAGAACTTTTAAACGTATAAAATTTAAGCAGAATAAATGAAATTTGTTTATATTTTTCTCAAAATATTTTAGGCACATAATGGTTTTAATGGAGAGTGTTGTATCTGGACATAAATTCAATGCAATACGTGAGCGGCTTGCTGATAAATTAGAGCTCATTCGTTTCGATCCCTACAGTAAGTAATTAGTAATAAAGTTATACTCCTATCTGTTTTGAAGGTTATGCTATATTATTAGAATACAACTATATATATGTAATAGATATAATATTACTGATAACTTGTTACCTGACTCAAAATAGAGAAGGAACTTATAAAAAAATATATATTACAGGATTTTATTTATGGCCTGTCACCCATCACCAACAAAACCAATGTAAACATAATAAGAGTTAATAAAGCAGAAAGGTTATTTTCTGCCTTTGGGGCAATCCATTACTTGTTCATTCTCTATATTATATCTTATTTTATACATTCAGACTATTTAGTATGAGGTGTAAATATTTGTAGTGCTCAAGGCACAAGTGAGATTAAAATTACCATGTCTAATTTTATATCAGTGAAAGTATATTGAAATATCTTACTATAATTTTAACTGACAGAATAAACTAATGTTTTAAAATTTATTTATTGTATATATAGTTGATATTTTAAATATGTGACTATGTATTGTTTTATTTTGTATAAATGCACTATGGTTATAGCTTTTACTAATTAATTCATATTTGTTATATTCTTTTTCAGTTCAATATAAAAGCTTATATAAGGAAAGAAAGAAAATTAGGAGCATGAAAAAATGAGAAGGATTTAGGGTTAAAACATTAATGTGCAAAATAACTTAATAATTATACTTTATTTAGCTATAGATAGTAAACAATAAATAATTATATTTAAATACATGTTTTGAGTAATCTTTCAATGTAAAAATTACAATATATATATTTGCAAGGAGACCAAAACTCTTAGTTAAAAGAACTGAAAAGAGCATCCTTTAAACATTTAATGTATTTTTATTTAGAATATATGCTTTACATAATCAACCCTTTCAGGAAATAATAATATTAATTAATGGTTAAATATACATTTATAAATGTGCAAATATAAAATTAGGTGCAATCAAATTTTGAATCCTAATACTGACAACAGACAATTCTTAAATATACACCCAAATATAGGCCAAAAAATATTATAATAAAACTATTTATTTAAAAAGTCGCAATATTAATGAAAATGGTTTGAACTTACTCTATTCTCACTATAAATTTATGTGCTAAAAATGTTTAAACTTTAAAATTACGATAACAGTTAAAATTCATATAAATTATTCTTGTAACATGTCACGCAGGCTCATAATATGAAAATTGACTAGATTACCTATGTACTTAGACATATTTAAGTACTAAAAGTATATAAAGATTATTGTTTTAGTAAATATTTGGAAATTCATTAAACAAAGATAATTTACACTTGGTCCACTACATAATGAAGTTATACAACAAATTGGTAGAAATTGTACAGTATATATCTAATATAATATAGTGATGCTTGGAATGAGAAAATAGAAAGCAAGTATTTAAATGAAACACTTAATTATTATTTATACAAGTGTTAAAAAATAATGAAGAGAGATTATACCCGTAAAGAGAACATGACAAATGTCTAAAATTTCAAAAAATAAGATATAATTGAATTTAATATTTCCTAGCAAAAAGCAAAAACATTAAACATAATTGCAGATAATCAGATCACTTAATATAAAAGTTATATAGTTTTATATATCATGCTATACCAATAAATTTGATGACTAACTAATATTGCACAGACTACAATTAGTTTGGCTTTTTTAAAACGGCCATGTTATAGTATGTGTTGTAACGGCCATATTAAGTTAATTCTATTCATGAGGACTATTACAATAATACGAGAACAATATTTATTACTATATATTGCTTTATAGTACTGTTATTAAAAAATTGCAACAATTATTCCTGTTTGTGATATAATTAAAAAAAAATCATTCAAATGAATTATTTTAAACACCTAGTTATAAAATTTGATTTAGAATATAACGCAGATTATTTTGATCAATTCCTTTTACATATTAAATAGGTAATATTAAACGTTAAATTTAGAATTAACTATGTTCAAATTCTCAATGTAGAATTTATTACTTACACTAATATGCACAGTTTGAAAAGGAACATTTTTATAACAATTCTTACGTATTAAAACTTATTAAAAAACCTATAACACACATGGTTAACAATGGTTTTTAAGATAAAATAATTTAATAAGAATTAATGTAAAATTAAATATTTGATCATACATGAACTACACAAAAATTTTCATTCGAATACATTAATTATTAAATCATTCATAAAGAGAGCTTGAAAGCTTCTTTTTTAACATAGGCATTCTAATTTACACCAGAATCTTAAACTTATAATTTTATTATTGTTGGTATAGGTATATAAGTAATTTGCATTGACTAACTGATCCATAATTCTGGTATTTAAAATGTTCCGGGGCGGATTTATTATTTAATATTTTAAACTTATTGTGTAAATACTAAATAGCAGAGTTAAAAAGTCAGTGCACATACGGAATATGGACGTAAGACGAATGAATGATCTGACAAACGGAACACACCCACAGATAAAACTACAGGTCACTAGTCAATTGTCAAGACATTTCTTGTATGAGACGCGCTATGTCCGGGTACTTTCATGCAAAGAACTCCGCCTTGCTGGCCATATCAAATTCAGACTCTTCCATTTTGTACATCTCGATGAGCTGTACCAACAAAATAATATAAAAGTATTTATTCTCGATTATTTTAATACATATATAACGACTATAGTAATATTATAGCCTAAGAAGCTTATAAAAATCTTTAATTCTATAAATTTCACATTTAGTACAAAATTACATGTTAATAAATTAAATGCCCATAAAATATAAATTAATAAACCACCCCAGATGATTTTCTTTAGAATTATATATTCATTACAAATAAATTAAAATTATTGTGTTATGTTATAAAAATATACTAAATGTTTTATTTTCAAAACATCACTACTGATATGTAATATTTTTACCCCTATTATTAAAATATAATAAAATTAGCTCACATTATCAATGTCCTTTCCTAGTTCTTCCACCTGCTTGTCGTGTGTCGCCTTCAGTTTCTCTTTTTCACGATTCTGCTTAATCGTCTGGGTCTAAATAACATTATCACCATTACTATAATGTGTATTGAGAATTACTTATCAAATCCCCAACATCTAAACCTAATAATTTTTGTAGTATTCGTACTGTTTCACTGAGTGAAGTTACTGGCAGGCCAAAACCAAAGAACTGTTGTCCATGGGCTGGTGTCACCTTGTCGTCCGCTACACCGTAGAACCTACCTTCTTCTCGTCCATGAACTTCTTGATGTTGTTCTGCTTCTTCTCCCTGAGTCGCCGGTCTTTCTCTTGCTTGGTCTTGAGGGTTTTGTCGTTCGCTACCTCCTTGCTCGTCTCCACGCTGATCTTCGCCTGACGGGTGTTCATCTCTTTCAATTCCCTGTAAAACATTTGTCACTTTAGATACATTTTGGTACATATACACATAGTATTTATTGGATGTATTGGTTGAGGCTAAAAGTTACTCATATCGGTTAACTGGCCAATTGTTAGTAATACAAAATATTATATGTAAATATCTACCACCTAGGATAAACAGTTGTCCGTCCATAGATACCCCTAGCCCTTGCAGAGCCTCGAGTGCGTTGCCGGCCTTTAAGGGACAGGTAGCCTCTTCTTCTGAACATCTCTTATTTCCGAACAACCTTATACCTCTAAAGTAAACTATAACGCCCAGTTGTGGAACGACACACGAACGAGGTGCGCCGGACCAAACTTTGCACTCTGCTTCGATGTTCGATGATGATTTTAAGCTATATGGTAAAAAGGCAAAGCTACCTCTCATGCTTGGCCTCCAGTTGCTTCATCTGGGCGAGCTGCGTCTGCTCCATCATCTTCTTGAGGAGGTCCCGCTGGTCGTCGAGGCGGGTCCTCGCCGCGGCGCACTCCTCCCTGCGGTGGCGCGAGGCCAGCTCGCTCCACGCGTTCGACTGCTCCGTCACCATGGTGCGGAACGACGCGTCGTTGGACAGCTGCTCTTTACTGGAAGTAAGATATTCGATTATAAATGTTATATACAATTATCGTATCACGGTGTTTGTTATGGGTTAAATAGCTTTTAAAATAGGTCAGCATTTATTTTTCATGCGTCTAAATCAGCGTCGTAACAATTGTTTGGCCAAGGGCCACACATCACAATATACCATGAGCATCAGGGCCGGGCCGCAGAGTAAGCGAAGGTGCTTCGAGAGCCCTTACATACTTATCCATAATAATATTATAAATGCGAAAGTGTCTGTCTGTATGTCTACTTTTCGACGCTTAAACCACTAAACTAATTTACATGATAACCATCGTTTTCCGTCGGATTCGTAGACCAAGTCGGACATTGATTTTGTTTATGTTTATGACACGTGGGCAAATAACATTGCCGTGGGTCGCCAAATAATGCCCACGGCCCGCAGTTTGACGACCATGGCTCTAAGTGTACATTTCAATTTTTAAAATGTAAACGTACGTAGCTCATAATTGGTAAATGTTTAATTTTAATACTCCGTAGTTTTAACAATCAATCCAGATAAAAAAATACATTACAAAATAATATTTTTTTAACCCTTTTACGATCAATGCTTATTTCTTAATAGAGATATTATTGTTTTAATAACGTATATGGCAAAACACCGCCTTACAAACACCTAGTAAGTATATCTGCGTGACTACCAAAATTCATTAAAAAGACAAACGTTTGACAAGCAATTGAAAGAGATGAATACTCGTCATATTAGCTAGCTTAGCTTCGCTGAGCGTAAGGGTTAGGTTTCCAAATTTCATTAGCTACTTAATTATTGTTATTTTTCATATTAGAATGTATTCCTTTAATTTTAACCCAGACTCTGTACTAAATTCTTATAACAAACACTTTTTTTATGGTATAGCGGAGCAGGTGGATCTTCTATATGGTAAGAGAACAACGCTGCCAATCACCAACCGCGCCACATTTCGCGCATTGGTTGTATTGTAGGTTTTTTACGCCACTTAAGCGGAATTTTTTATGCGCTTCCGATATCCTCACTCACTCAGCAAAACATAGTAGAAGCTCCGTTTCAAATCATCATTTCAGCCGTAAGACATCCACTGCTGGACTTAGGCCTGCTTTTTCATTCACCCTTTCGTTTCAAATATAACTACCATTTCACGTTGAATATTAACTTAAGAGATATTTCTTTCATAATCTACACACTTTCTTTATTGCTGCAGCTTTAGGCATTTAAAGAAAATATTGTTGAACATTCTTAACAACCGCAAGAGGCACTCACTTTTTCCCCTTGATAATCTTCTCGAGCGCAGCACACTGCTGCTTCTGTAGCAGCATCTTCTCCTTGGCATGCCGCTTCCTCATTGCCTCCAGGTCCTTCTGCTGCTTCTTGCTAGTCTTCAGGAAGCCCTTGTCTTGTTGCAGCGACTCCACTGTTATCGGTTCGAATACCAACGGTTCTAGAAGATTAACAAATTTTTAAGTGTTACGCTTTGCGTTAAATAGTCAAAATGTAACAGTCAGACGCCAACGAAACAGTGACAAAATATCTCCTTGATAATTTCAAATTTCAAATGGTTACTGATTAGCTTTGAGAGGTTTACAGTTTATCATTGCTTCTTTTTCAGTCAAACTTTTCGCCTGCGATGAAAAACAGACGCCCGCTAGTTTGCTTTTCGTGTGTATATTTTAATTTCAAAATGAATTATGATATCATGTAACACACCGAAATAACCAATAAAACTAGTCCAATGACAACATTCAGACCATCAAACCCGTTCGCGGCGGAATAAAAATGTTTATAATTTTATTACATCAGGACTAATTATAGGCCAGCTGTCAAAGGAATTATTTTGCTTTTTACCCGCAATATTACGCGCGCTGCCCTACAGGAACTACAGGAACGTCCATGGGACGCTTAATCCTGAACATGTGCCTCTCTGTTTTCATTAAAAATCCTTTACCAAGCTCGGAAGCTAGACTACTCTATTGGCTAGTTCTACACGGATGAGATTTATACGCACTTGGTCAAATTCAAGATAATTATCAGCCCAAATTCAACAAAGTGTATATTTTAGGATAATTTTTTTTGAAGCAACAATTAAAACA
This sequence comes from Delias oraia, assembly GCA_018230265.1. NCBI lineage: Eukaryota > Metazoa > Arthropoda > Insecta > Lepidoptera > Pieridae > Delias > Delias oraia. Next base: position 7,918 of record DWCF01005049.1, read on the forward strand.
ATCGAGACAATTCCACGTATAAATAATGTTTATTTAAAACTTTCTGTCCCTCTCTCGCTGAGGTGCATTCGTTTTTCCAAAAACGTGATATAACATGTCTGATTTTAGCAAGGTTTATAAAAGGAAAATGAATAAAAATGCCGAAGAAAAAATATATTAATCGCGTTTACTATTCTTTTACGACATTTTGGATGTTTACAACCGGCGGAAAAATTGTAGCTTTTAGCATTTCCACTATCCAAAAAAATTATGGCTCATTAAATAAGACTATTAGGAGATAAAAGGAATCACCAAAACGAGTGAGGTGAGAAAGGCAACATTTTTATGGGAAACTGGGAAAACTTTTTCTGCGGACTAGTAAAGGCATAAAATAAATAACTTAATCTTACTCATCATACCTGAAATGATAATAGATAATCCCATGTATTTAAATTGATTATCAAATTAATTCTCATAAGCTACTTATACAATATTTACATACATATATCATCATTATTTAAGGCGTAGAACGTCCACTGCTGGACATAGGCCTCCCCTTCGGACTTGCCTGCATACCTGTCGGAGGCGACCTGCATCCTGCGTCTTCCGGCGACCTTTAAGGTCATCTGTCCACCTTATCTCGACGTCCTACACTGCGCTTGTTGGTCTGTGCCCTCCACTCTATCACTTTTCGGCTCCATCGGCCATTTGCTTTCCATGACCATTTCTACTTTAGCTTGCTAATTCGGCGGGCTATGTCGATGATCTTAGTTCGTTTACGAATCTCTTTATTTCTGATTCGATCAGATACAGAAATTCACTATACTAATATATAATCCTATATATAATATATACATTTATGCAATATTTTCGTAACTAGACAAACCAATATTTTATAATAAATGTATATATATATAAATAAACTATAAATAGATTAAAAGAGACCCATTTAGTAGGATCCCAAAACAGACCTTTGCTATTTCTCCAATTCATGTTTAGGTCACAAACTAGCACTAACACTAGACCTCTGGCTCCCGAACGGTACCCGTGTAGTGAACATGCTACGAATGCGTTCGAAATGAATCTTGGAAATGTATTTGTAATATTATTTTCAAGTAATAGGAGGTAGCGGGACATGTTTTCAGTATGTTTAAATTTGGCACCTTGTGTGTTAAAAAAAATACGCCAACACATTATGCATTCTCATGATCATTATTTTTATCTTTTATATATGAAGAACGTGTCAAATGTAATTAACAAAATACAAAAATATCTTTCATTGTTTTAATTGCAACAGAATGGTTTAGCGTGAACGGAGCAGGCGAGTCTTCTCTATTGTAAGATGTTAGCACCGCCCATTGAAATCCATTATATGAAGTTGAAGTGGCAATGGGCTGGCCACATCGCTCGACGAACCGTCAACCGATGGGGAAGAAAGGTTCTCGAGTGGTGTATCATTTCAAGGGTCTCCAATGAGGACATTGGGTGAGTGAGGAAACTCGCTCAGCGAAACACAACACAAGTACTGTTTAACGTTGGTGTTCTGTGAGGCTTGTGGTATAACTTCAGCATGTTTGTAATACATAATTAATAATTGCACTTAAAATCGATATATAGATTATTTATTATGATTTTTAAAAATGAAAACAGGAAGGCAAACTAGCAGGAGGCGTACCTAGGATAAGCGGTCCACCGCCCATAGACACATCTAGCACCTACTGGGTGCGGGTGACTTGCTGGACTTTAAGGTCCCTTTTTTTGAAAAAATAATTAAATATCTTATTCCGAATTCTCATGACTTGAACCGCATCATTATCCAAATATAATACGTAGATTATGTGAAGTCCAGGCGTTCGTAAAAGAGAACTATTTGTGGCGCTTGCGCATATAAATACATTCACCTGACTTTGAGTGTTACCTTCGGCAGTTCATTTATTATGATTCGTCGGAAAACACGCGTCGTGAACGAATTTCCACCGTTTTAGTGCTTAGAAGAAGCGCTACAAATAATTACTTCCATGTAATTTGTTTCTCAACACTGTTCGTAGAAAATAACTCGTATACAAATGTTACTTCAAATTCCTGCTAAATTGTTTCTAAGAGTTTCTCGTATGTTTAAAAATGTTAGTAATAAAAATAGATTCCCTTCGCTATATATGTTAATTATATGTAAATATTCGCTATATATAGGCATATATGTATTTTTTGACAACAACAACTATTGGAAATAAATCTCGACATAAATTCACTATTATAAGTGTTTGTGAAATCTTATGATAGATAAATGTATGGTTTTCATCTTTTATGGCCCCCATCCAAGTAATAATTCAACAACAATACAAAATATCGATGCATTACGCGATTAACTTGCGTTGCCGGCATTTTCACAAATTGCTACTACTTTACACGTCTGCAGTATCTTCACTCACTCAACGAAACACAGTACAAGTTTTACGTTGGTATTCTGAGAGCTCGCAGTATCACTCGTTGGCTCTCCCCCAATAGTATTAACATTAGCTCGGCCCTTACAAAGACCGAATACAATTCGTAAATGAAATTATATTCCGAATAGAGATTAAATTCACTACGTCACGGTATTTTCGTAGACAGCTGGGCCACGAGGCTCTTAAAATGTAATCGCCAAATGAAACTTACCTTCTTTCTTCTGTTCTGGCTCCGGTTTCTTCTCAGGCCCGCTTTCTTCTATTCCCATCGCCTTCATGTTGTCGGTTCTCTCTTTCGCCGCGCCCATGAATGCGCGCGGATCGGACAGCGCCGCCATGAAATCTATCAGATATGTATTTATTTTTAAAGCTTAATAAAAAAATTCATCAGGATGTTTTGATTACGTTCAAGTTAAAGAAATTCGAGTTACAAAGAATTGATATTCTTATCAATGGCTAATTGGGAAATAAGTTTTTTTTGAGGTACAATTCTACGACGCCTACCTGAAGCGAGTATTGCGACAGTATTAAAACATTTGCTCGGCCACTGACAAGACCTTCCTGAGACCGACTAAATTATAAATTAAATTAAAATTGTCCAGACCGGGATTCGAACCCAATACCTCTCAATTCATGGTAAACTTTTAAAACCATTAAGCTACAAGGCACCCCTTATCGACGAAATCATTTGGTATTTCAGACCGAACCTTTGAAAAATATCACAATTTGTATCTACTTATGAAGTTGATTGATGAAGTAAAAGTTCTCTTTGACCGTGATTGGTAAGTGCCTTATTAAATAATACATTATCTTCACATATGCCTAATATAATAATTCAATTCTTAATGACACAACAGCATTTAATCATGATAATATATTTCTATTAGATGTTCATGCTTGGTTTTAGTTGCATGCGGATCAACAGTGGGGAGCCTTCCGCGCGTATGTGATCTGCGCTGATCATCCGGATATACCGTTTTAGTGTAGTCTTAACCACTACGACGTACAGACGCGCGCAATGCATCCAATATTATTTTCTAAATATATTTATTTAAATATATACATATTTATTATAAACTATTATTTAAATATATATTAAAAATATATAATATATATTTACTATAAAACGCGTAAGAGCTTCATACAGATTGATCTATGCCGAGTGACGATCCGTGTGATACTAAAAGCAGCCTATAGAAATATATTTTCCATTGTAGAACGTGAGCCGACCTTCGAAGCCGTCAGGCACGTAGATCTTGAGCTCGATGTTACAGAAGAGCATGGGCAGCGACATGGGGAAGTTGGCCTCGGTCCGAAGGGAGATGTGCCGGTAGCCGGCCTGCAGCCCGTCCAGCGGCAGGATCCGCTGGCCCAGCAGCTTGCCGTTCTCGTCGTACACGCCGAAGCGGAGCACGGCCAGGTCCGGAAGCACAACCTGTATTCAACATTATCATTACAGCTCTACATAACCGACGACTAACATACAAAACTGTATCTCAGAATGTTTTTAATTTTTAGATGATCAATAAAAAACAAAATATCAATTGAATATGCAATTTCGAAAAGGGCCACATCTCATAAATTTATAATATCGAAATATACAAACAAAATAACGTTAACATTGAAATCGTTATACATCTTTCGAGAGTTGTTTTGCCCTAAAATGTAAGTCAAAAATAATTTAGCTAAATACTATAATTAAATAGAAAGAAAGTAGTTTTTTTCATTTCATGGAAAGTATATTCAATTAAATTTATTTTTATTATGTTACTTTAAAGAGCTATACTTGAAGTTTATTTATGAAAAATGAGCACCATTCATTTGTTCACGCTAATTTAACCTGGAGCTAAAATTTTCAATGACTCGCTGGAGCATCGCCCTTGGAATAGAGTTGATTTCTTCAGTGATTCTTTGCTTCAAAACATTGAGGTTAGATGGCTGCTTTGCTTTTTAGGTAGCCGCATTCGAAGAAATCAGCTGACGTTAAATCAGGACTCCTCTATCGGTACTTCTACTGTGTTTCGTACAGTGAGTGAGGATATCGGCCCTTAAAAATGCCGTTTATACGGCGTACAAAGTCGGCATCACAACAAATACGCGGCGGTGCTCTCTTACCATATGAGATCCACATGCTCCGTTGTCCGTTATTCTATTTAAAAAATTAAGCTCCTTTTTTAAGAATGGCTAACTCAATGTTGGCCAGAGACCAAAGTGGTCTTAACGCTTAACGCGGTCTCGTCGAGTAATTTTTTTCGACTAGCGCAAGGGCAGCTCCTATGAGACACAAACCTCGGGTTGGGTCGGGTCGTGGGAGTCGTCCGTCCGAGCGGCTAGCCATTAGTGAGCCAACGTCTGGCCCCTCATCATTGTTTCCAGCGAAACTAACCTTTCTGAACAGGAACGGCTCCTCATTGTAGACCGGGTTCAGCCCATTGGCTGGCACCATTCGCGTGCGGAACTCCTTTCGGATGGTGTCCGTGGGTAAACCGTACATATCCACTTCTACGTAGGTTCCCACCTTCTTGTCCGACAAGAACTGACCCGCTATCACCTGAAAATGATTATCTAGTTCAGTGTTAGTTACCATACTCCTCTGAAACGGCTTGACCAATTTTTATGAAATGTTGTATGGAAGTAGAGAATTTCTATAAAAAATTCTATAAATTAGTATAAAATGTCAACTTCGTAATGAATAATCTGTTCTGAAGTAGGCTGTCAGATTAAAAAATTTATATTGCCGTTTCTTGTTAGTAATGAAAAAAATAAAGATTAAAATAATAGTAATGTCTTATAGGCATATTGGACTATCTAGTTTTTACACCTTTGAGGGATAAAGGTTAACCACCCCTGACATTTTATTTTTTGGACATTTTTTATGTGGCATGAAAGAAAACATATCACCTTAAATTTTGGACATTCTACGATCAATCCTTATTTTTTAATAGGGATACTAGTCCTCACAAAATACTTAGCGTCAAATTGTAGAAACGATACATCTACTATGTTTCGCTGAGTGACTGAGGATATCAGGAGGCCCATAAAAATGACTGAGGATGAATGATTTGAGGGTGATACCACCACTGCCCATGGACAACCACGTTTCATTCACGGCTTTGATTGTGTTGCGGGACTGTTATGTAATCGGCATAAATTGCTATTGAAAATTGATATTGGGGCAAAGGCAATCCTAACTCACTCAGAGAAATACAGATATTACACGCTGACATTCGGTGAGCCCGTGTTATCACTCCGAGCCTATGGCTCCAAGTACCTGAACAGCGCACTGAGCAGCAATGACTCCGTCTACCGGAGCATCAGCGAAAGGATCAAAACTCCTATCGGCTCTCCTCATAAAGTCTGGCTTCAGCAGGTACCCACAGTTGCCGTTGTACTCGAACTTGCCCTGGTTCAGCTGCATGGGCAGATCAGACGTCTGGAAGTTCAGCGAGACCATCTGGCATCCGGCGTTCCAGAACACCTAGTAATAAAGGTTTCTAAGTACTCGGTCTTTTTACTTAGTGGTTAGTAAAAATATGAAGATCAAATTAAATTAGACAAAATCTATTAGAATTGCTAAGCAGGCCTTCAAGAAGTGATCTTCACAATTGTATAATATGTATTTATATTATAATATACAAACACAGAACGCAGGTGCACAAAGAGCAACATTCACAAACATGGTGCGATGGACGCTCAGGTGCGTTTTACATTTTTATTTAAAACCATTATATCTCTAGTAATAGCGATAATTAGGCCAGCTGGGGCTAGGAGTGTCCATGGGCAGTGGGCCGCTTATTCTATGGGCCGTCTGCTTGTTATCCTCCCGTTTTTAAATAAAGAACATAATAAAATTAGACGGTGTGAATTAAAAAAAAAAATATAATCTGATTTTTGGCAGCTTTGTAATTTAACAAATCTATAATAATATCTATTTTAATAATAATATATATGCAAATTTAGCACTAACCTGCGGCATGTAGTTGGAGGAATCGGCCCTGGTTCCCTTGGGATAGATGCGCGACATCTGCCGCTTGTTGTAGTTGACGAAGTCAATGGCCTGACTCTTCAGGTAGTTCATGCCCGTCGTCTCCGCGAACGAAGACATGTTGTGGTGTATGTTGCGCTCTGGAAATGTTTTTTTATGGTATAGCGGACAACGGATCAGGTGGGTGTCCTATATGGTAAGAGAATATCGCTACCCATTGACAACCGCGCTACAGTCCACGCATTGGTTGTGGTGCCGGCGTTTTACGCCACTTAAGCGGCATTTTTAAGGGCTTCTGATATCCTCACTCACACAAGTGAAACACGGTAGAACGCCGTTTTAAGTACAACTACCATGTCACGTTGAGTATTTCTATAAGCCCATGGTATAACTTTGGAAGAATCTGTGCAATTATTGCGTCCGCATATGCTTCAGCATGGCTCTATCTAAGGAATATATGAAAGAATTGAGATACAAAAAATAATGTAAACCAAATAACGTAAGCATAAGTAGAAATCAAATTGCTTTTTTAGATATACAGCATTATGAACCGACAGTGGTATTTTCTATTTTATTCAATTACGAGAATGATACCAGTTTGTAAAATACATAAAAAAAATGAATCATCATCATCATCATCATCAGCCCATCTAAATCCACTGCTGGACATAGGCCTCCCCCAAAGACGCCCACCCGCT
>DWCF01005050.1:0-14822 GCA_018230265.1 Delias oraia
TATTGATACTGACACAAAAATCCTTTAATTAAATTTCTCTCGCCTTAGCTTACACGATCCTCATTTTGAAATAAGTAATAATTTATTATAGTCTTGATATTTAAACATTTTGTATCTGCTGTAATGATTTCACTTCCAATTTGCTATTCTTTACATATTGAATTGCAAGCGCTAACGCTTTACTCCCAGAAGCTGTGGTGCTATAAGCTATATTTTGCAAAATAGCAGTTCTCCTGATATCTTTGCTATCTGAGACTGATTTCACACCTTTTGAAGTATTGATTACTAGATTTATTTTTCCATCTTTGAGCATATCAACTATGTGGGGTCTGCCTTCTCTCACTTTATTTACAGCTTTTGCAGCAATGCCGTTATTGTTCAGATGCAAAGCTGTGCCTTTGGTGGCATATATTTCAAAACTCAGTTCTTTCAACATTCGTACAACAGGCAATATATACTCTTTATCATCATCTTTTACTGAAACCAGAGCTGTTCCTTCTGTTGGTAACTTGTATCCTGCAGCCATGTGCACTTTTGCAAGTGCAGCTCCGAAAGATAAGTCAATTCCCATCACTTCTCCTGTTGATTTCATTTCAGGACCAAGTAAAGTGTCAATTCCCGAAAAACGCGTAAATGGAAAAACAGCAGCTTTAACTGCAAAATGATTGAAAGGTTTGTTTTCCTGATTCAATTTTTTACCCAAAATAACCTGAGTGGCAAGCTTTGCAATAGGAATATTGATTACCTTGGAAATAAAAGGAACTGTACGGCTAGCCCTTAAATTCACTTCAAGTATGTATACATCACTCTCTTGAACAGCAAACTGAATGTTTATCAGACCTTTCACTTCTAGTGCAAGAGCTATTCTTTCAGTTTGGAGCTCGATCTCTTTTATTACTTCGTCACTCAATGTATTTGTCGGTATTGAGCATGTTGAATCGCCAGAGTGGATACCAGCTTCTTCAATGTGCTCCATGACCGCTGCAATGAAAACTTTTTTCCCATCACATACAGCATCAACGTCAACCTCAACTGCATTGACTAAAAATTTATCAAGAAGCAGTGACCCGTGTTCAAAAATTTTGGTTTGATTCAAGACATACTCTTTAAAGCTCTGAGTATCGTGTCTAATCGACATAGACTGACCGCCGAGGACATATGATGGCCTAACTACTAGTGGAAACCCCACCTTTTCTGCGTTGATTAACGCTTCTTTTACTGAATGACAGATAGAATTTTCAGGTTGTTTTAAATTAAGTTGCAAAGCAAGATTTTTAAATCTCATGCGATCTTCTGCAAGGTCAATAGAATCAAACGAAGTTCCCAGAATTTTGAAACCTCTCTCGTTAAGCACTTTGGCTAACTTTAAAGGTGTTTGACCACCTATTTGAACTATTACACCAACCAGTGTGCCATTTTCTTGCTCTTTGCTTAGTATTTCAAGCACATCCTCTGCAATCAGTGGGGCAAAATATAAACGATCAGCGGTATCATAATCAGTTGAAATGGTTTCCGGATTACAGTTAATCATTATTGTTTCATACCCCATTTCTTTGGCGGCAGAAGCTGCATGTACGCATGCATAATCAAACTCAATACCTTGACCAATGCGATTTGGACCACTTCCTAAAATGACAACTTTTTTTCGATCCGAAATATTCGCCTCACATTCCGTTTTATTTTCAACATCACCCTCATAGCAGCCATACATATAAGCAGTGCTCGATTCAAATTCAGCTGCACAAGTATCTACACGTTTATAAACTGGATTAACACCAAATTTTTTTCTCATTGCTTCAATCTGTTCTACTTTCTTATTGCTTAATTTTGCCAATCTTGCATCTGAAAACCCCATTTTTTTCAGCTCTAACATTTCATATGCAGTCTCAGGAAGGCCGTTTTCCTTGATTTTTTGTTCAGCTAATATAATTTGCTGTATATTCTGCAAAGACCATAAGTCATATCCTGTAATCGAATTTATTTCTTCTATGCTAATTCCGTGACGCATTGCGTCAGCAGCAATCAGTAATCTGTTTGGTAGCAATTTTGCTAATTGAGATTTTACGTGATCAATATCAATGTTCTCAGGAAATACTTCATCAAGTCCTGTAAGACCAGTTTCAAGTGAACGAAAAGCTTTCTGCAGTGACTCATTAAAAGTGCGGCCTATAGACATCACTTCCCCCACTGATTTCATGGAAGTTGATAGTTCACAATTCGTCCCCTTAAACTTCTCAAATTCAAAACGAGGAATTTTAGTGACGATATAATCAATCACTGGTTCAAATGCAGCAGGTATAACTGGAGCGCAATCATTACGTATCTCATCGAGTGAATAGCTGATAGCAAGTTTAGTTACAACTTTTGCAATAGGATAACCTGTTGCTTTTGAAGCAAGCGCAGAAGAGCGAGAAACCCTTGGATTCATTTCAATTACAACGAGGCTTCCATCTTCTTTAGGATTCACTGCAAACTGAACATTTGCACCACCGGCACTAACATCAATTTCTCTTAGCACTGCTATAGATGCATTTCTCATCTGTTGGTATTCTACGTCACGCAGAGTCAAAGCAGGAGCAACCGTGATACTATCTCCGGTGTGCACTCCCATTGGATCAATATTTTCTATCGAACAGACTATTATGCAGTTATCTTTACAATCACGGATAACTTCCATTTCATATTCTTTCCAGCCGATAATTGATTCATCTATCTGAACTTCATTTATTGGCGAAATTTTGAGAGCACTTTCTGCAATATTGAAAAACTCCTCTTTATTGTATGCTATGCCGCTACCTGCACCACCAAGGGTGAATGATGAGCGGATGATTGCTGGTAATCCAATGTAGTCCAAAGCCTCTTTTATTTGTTCTTGATTTTTTATAATGATACTTTTGGGATATTTCAGTCCTATTCTATCCATGGACTTACGGAATAACTCTCTATCCTCTGCTTTTTTTATTGCTTCTCTATTTACCCCTATTAATTCTACGTTGTATTTGTCTAACACTCCATCATCTGCAAGTTTTATTGCGCAATTGAGTGCTGTTTGCCCGCCCATTGTTGGCAATATTGCATCTGGCATCTCCTTGATTATAATTTTCTCTATGATTTCAGGCAGTACCGGCTCAATATAAGTTGCATCAGAGAATTCAGGATCTGTCATTATAGTTGCAGGATTGGAGTTAACTAAAATGACTTTATAACCTTCACTTTTTAATACTTTACAGCTTTGCGTTCCAGAATAATCAAACTCGCATGCCTGACCTATAACTATTGGGCCTGCTCCTATTACTAATATAGATTCTATATCTGTGCGTTTCGGCATAATTACAATAACGGTCTCTATTCAAGTAATGTTACCAATCTTTCCTGTATATGTGAATTTTTATTAAACCTATTAGCTAACTACTTTTAGGCTTGACGCATAACTGTACGAACATTGCAATTTGCGTGGCAGATTCCAGTGCTTGACACACAGCTGTACAAACATTCATTTTTGAAGGTAAATTGCACAGCAAATGATGTCATTCAAGTAGCTGACACTGGTTCCTTTATGACGGCAGTGACCAGAGGTGTCATCCCAGTCTGGGATCCAGAAAACTTAACTTTAAATAAGTGGCCGCACAATAAAGACTAGATTCCAGACTGGAATGACACCATAGAGGCACTGGGATGACATCCTTCCTAGTGGACTTAAATCACAATGTTCATACAGTTGTGGGCTTAACGGTATCTTTGCAGATACTATGGTAATTTACTCGGTAGATTTGCTAAGTGGCAAGATTTGTCCTGATATACTGCAGTCATCAGAAGCCAACTCTACGAATTTATTTGTTAACTTCTCAGGCGATACTAATTCAGATATATCTTTTCCCGAAAATGCTTGCTTATACATTTCACTATCGATAGGATCTTCCGAATACACGGCATTTATGCATAAGTTCGTATGCTTTGTCTCAGATGCATATATCTTCACCATTACTTCTAGTGCAGCCTTACTTGCAGCATATGGTACCCAATATGGATAAGAGGAAGGAGAAAGTGTTATCTCTGAGGTCATGAATATCGCTCTTCCAGCATTAGACTTTTTTAGTATTGGACCCAAATTTTTTAGCAAGTACCAACTGGCAGTAAAATTTGTATTCATTACGTTCTGTAGATCTTCAAGCTCACAATCATGAACAGAGCTCAACTTACCTAAAATTTCAGTGCATGTAATCAGTATATCAAGTGTTCCAGATTCTGATAATTTTGGGCTTTCTATCATATTTGCCAGTTTTTCTACGTTTTCAAAGTCTAAAAGATCAAGCTGAATTAGTTTCACAGAGCCTTCTTTAAGCTCTTCAATTTCGTTATACAATGGCTTGAGATTATCAAGAGATCTGGAAATCAGAATCACACATGCACCTTCTTTTACAAATCTTTTTGCAACAGAAGAGCCTATTCCACCTGAAGCCCCGGTAACTAAAGCTATTTTACCTTCTAACTTACCCATTTCTTTCTCTTTAGCAAGATTCATTGAAATATTTTAGCTGAAAATTAAATTTTGCTCCATATATAAAAATCAAACTTAGCACATAAAAAAATAGCAACGACATCACCACACCACCTAAACTTCCATATATCAAATTCAGTTGATCAAAGGAAGCTTTTAAATATTGCTTGAAAGCTGAAGCAGAGATCGTCCAAAGAATAACAGCCACACAAGATCCGGGAAATACGTCTGATAAGTTTTGCTTTATGTTTGGCAATGTAAAATATAGCCAAGATACTATAGTAAAAAGCACAAACTCAATAAGTAAATATCTAGTATAACTTAGCCCTTGGTAAGAAAAATCAATTAACATTGGCACTAATGTAAAAAATACTATAGTCAGAGTTGTAACAAGCGTAATTACTAAAAATTGTAATATACTGAGCACCCTTCTCCATATATAAGGCGATGAAACCGGAACTTTATAGGCCTTATTCAATATCGTTCTAAATCCTTCAATTGTTGATGAGGCAGTCCAAACAGCGCCTACAATTGCCAAGGTTAATAAGCTTTGCGGAGGGCCTGATATTATCTCCCTAATACGTGGCATCAAAGATGATAAAATATCCTGTGGCATGTTATCAATAATAAATGCCCAGCCGACATTGTATTGATCTAAGAAATTTGCGAACGTTGATGCCATGGCTATTAAAACAATAAGAAAAGGAAATATTGATAACAGGATTAAAAATGATAGATACCCTGCATGCTCCACTCCATCATTATAAATTGTGTCAATTAAAGCACGATAAAGGCAATAAACGATACTATAAAATTTCTGTAGCACTTGTAATATAAATAAACTAAGAAAAATATTCTAAATGAAATAAAGCATACTTTTAAGCAAAAAATCCTCACCGTTTACTTAAATTTAATCAAAATGATAGATAATCCAGCGTTAAATACGGAGGCATAATGAAAAACTTTCTTCTACTTGTAGCTTTAATTCTTTCCTTTGCATTTGATAATGCTTTTGCTGCTGCTGTTACTGATGATGCAACAACCAATACAATATGCAAAATAGTAGGCTATACTCACGGTATAGGCGGACCTATGATTACAATAGTGATAATAGGTGCAGCTTTGCTGGCAATATTTGGCAGAATGCCATGGCCAGCGCTTTTTGCACTTGGTGCATTTACTGCTGTGTTTTTTGGTGCACCTGTAGTTGTTTCAAAAATAGTACCAGGTGGTGTGATTTGTAAAGATGGTGCAACTGCTTGCCCTGATGGTAAAAGATGGGATGCAACAAAAAATACATGCTTATAATAAGCATTAAAGCTTCAAAACATTAGCAAATGGTGCTTCTTTAAGGAGCACCATCATTGCACGAACTTGTGACTTAAGCCACCATAAAGGTGTTATTCGAGTAGTCCCTCCCTTGTCATCCCAGTGCGTGACACTGGAATCCAGGAAATTTGATTGGATATTAAGTTTATGAGCATAGAAGCAGTTAATTTTATGTTAAAACACAACATTTTTGATGAGGCTGTATTAAGAGATGGATCCCAGTGTCAGCTACTTGAATGACACCTTTGCTATCTTCAAAAATGAATGCTCGTACAGCTGTGTGTCAGCTACTTACATAACGCCTCTCTAAAATTACTTTAGTTACAAATATTAAGAAATTTACTAAACGAAGAAAAAAGGCAAAAAAGTCCCCGTGTAACGAGTTTTGACCCTATAATAATTTAAATTGGCATTGTAATAATGTGCTAACGCTTAAAATAAGCGCGATTTGGCTGAATGTAGAAAAAATTTAAAAGACATGCAGCCGCTATAATTTGTGTGTAATTTGCCAATAAATATTTGAGTTTTTTTACTGAATTTTGTGATTGAGCCTGCAGGTCAAAAACAAGGATAAATACTCTTAGTATCATAGTAAAGGGAATGACGAAATTTGTAAAGTAGTTTTCACTCAAATGACGCCCAGGCAAAAACTATATGGTTATGCAAAAAATCTATTTTTAAAACTGTTAATATAACATAGAAAAAACCTCACCTTCATTAATAATAGATTACTTACCAATTGGGTAGTCACCAGTGAAGCAAGCATCACAATATTGCGGTGTAGCGTTGTTACGTTTTTCTTCTTTAACAGCCCTGTATAGTCCATCAATACTCAAGAAGGCTAGGCTATTTACTCCTATAATTTCCTTAATTTCCTCTACAGATTTATTTGCAGCAATTAAATCTTTGCACTCTGGAGTATCTATTCCATAAAAACAAGAATGCTTAATTGGTGGGCTTGAAATTTTGAGGTGAATCTCTTTTACTTCCGCATCCTTTAGCATAACTATTATATTTCTGAGCGTACTACCACGCACTATACTATCATCTATTAAAATTATGTTTTTGCCTTTCAAAGTGTGCTTATTAGCATTGAATTTTAATTTTATTCTAACTTTACGTACTTCAGCGGTGGGTTGTATAAAAGTTCTTCCTATGTAATGATTACGAATTATCCCCAGTTCCATAGGTAATCCTGAATGCTTTGCATATCCAATAGCTGCAGGTATTCCAGAATCAGGTATTGGTACAACCATATCTACATTGTTTTTTGGTGGGCTCTCTTCTGCAAGTATTCTTCCTATTTCTTTTCTTATATCATATATGGACCTCTTCTCCATTATGCTGTCTGGTCTCGAGAAGTAAACGTATTCAAAAATACAAAAACTTGATTTTTGCTGTGGGAAAGGAAACATTGAGTCTAGCTTACTATCCGAACTGATGGTAACTAATTCGCCTGGTTCTATTTCTCTAATAAACTCTGCATTTATTATATCAAGAGCACAAGTTTCAGATGCAAGAACGTAAGAACCGTTTAACTTTCCTAAAACAAGAGGCCTGATTCCAGATGGATCACGTACTCCAATAACTACTTCTTGATTGATTGCCACAAAAGAATAAGCACCTTGTATTTGCTTTAATGCATATATAAAACTCTCTAAAAAGCTATCTTTTTCACTGCTTGCTGTCAGATGCACTACTACTTCTGTATCAATATCTGACTGAAAAACGCACTCTTGTTTAATTAATTGTTCGCGTATCGGAGAAATATTAATTAAATTACCATTATGTGCTATGGCAAAATCCCCAAATTTGCCACTTTTGCCAAACATGGGTTGCACTCCAAATTTACTACCACTTGTTGAGTATCGAACATGACCTATTGCACAATCCCCAGGTAAGGATTTCTTTATTTCATCTATATCATCAAATACACTGCTCACTTGGCCTTGAAAGTGATAAGAGTGCAGCTTATCGTTGTTACTGGTTACTACGCCACAAGACTCTTGACCTCTATGCTGCAAAGCGTGGAGAGCAAGTATAGAGTTAAAAGCAGCACTTTGGTTGTAACTTATGCCAAATACCCCACACTCCTCACGTACTTCATCAAGCATGAAAAATATTAAATAAAGCCTGATTGTACTTTAGTAGAGGCAAAGTACAAGAATTTTATTTGTTAATCCCTTTCAAATTTGAAGCTTGCTACGGTAGTTTTGATGTATACCAGAAAGTAGGTTATATGCAATTAACCAATTTTGAGATTTTTGACAATTTTTTAGCACTGAAGAGAAAAAGATATTTTTATTGACTTATCTATGTATTGAAGTAATCACTAAAAAGTTTTAGTGGTTATGGTATATAATATGTCTAAGAAAGTAGGTAAACAAGGTGAAAGTAATCTTATTTTAGAGCCTGAACAGTTCTCTAACAGGTTCTTCAATAGTCAACAGAGTAGTTCATCAAATCCAAAATTACCGACTATAAGTCGTAAAGATAGGCATATGGATTTAACCAAGAAAAGGTACGCAAAAAACAAAGATGTTGCAGAATATCTAAGGAGTTATGACTTTATTAAAAGAGCAGAGGAATTGTCAATAATTTATCTTTTTGAGCGAGACCCATCTTCTACGAAATTGCAAATACCATTGACTACAGATGAACAAATTCTAGTTAAAAAATTTTGTGATGAGATGATAAAAGGTATAACAGAACACGATGAGCAAGAAAGCGTTTTAAAGTACATGGAACGCATAATAGAGGATTATTTAAATCAAGGAATAAGATTAAACTCATATTACGGTAAGGACAATAAGACTGTAACAAATTTTATATTTGAAAAAATGGAAGAATTAATTAATCGCTTTCATGCAAATCCACACAATTCAACTACAAAAAATATCATACAAAAGATCACTCGTAATTTAGTGTTAAAAGGTGGGGTAGAAAAAGGATTATCTTTTTATAGCGATATTGAAGGCGGATATTACGGATCTAATTATTTAAATGATCTTAACGAACAATGTAAGAGTAAGAAAAAAATGCTAGAGGGTCTAGCATATGAAGGTATTGTGAAAGAAAATAACAAGCAAATTGATAAATATGATCTTGAAGTAGAAGTAGATAATAAATATTTTTATATTAAGTATCCACAAGGTAGTATTGTTGAAACTGCAAGAACTTTAAATAATGAAAAAGCTAAGGATTTAGAAGTTGGCATATTTCAGATTGAGGAAAGTATAGTAAAAGTTGAAATTACACAAGATGGAAAAAGAAATTACACAGATATCTTAAAAGGTGGTATTGAAATATTTTTTACTACTAAAATAGGAGAGATTAGTATTTATCTACGGAAAGATGGTAATAAAATGGTAGTAGAAATTGATGAGAAAAGCAAAATAAGATTTAGCAAGTTAGAAAACAAATCAAGCTTTGGAGGGAATTGTCTTATACAGGGGAAAAGTGTTTTAGAAGTTATGGGCAAGAGTTTTGAAAATATTCCTGAGGAGTTAACTCAGACTATTAAAAACGTTCCATCTACTAGTCTTATGCAAACATGTTTACAACAACAAGAAAACTCTAATAGGGAATTAAATTAATGTATTTTTAGGATAATAATTAAGAAATTAATTATAAACATTCATACGCATTCGATTGGAGTAGAGGATATGGGGCAGCAATTAGCACAAGAACTAAAGGCAAATGTGGTTGGTTGTCAAATAGTGATTGATTAAATCAATTTAGAGAGATAAATAGCAGCTTTGCAGCTTGTTTTTATGAACAAAGATAAAACGTTGTAGCCAAGTGCGCTTTCGGCATTGTGCTGAATTGCAATATCTCTGTGTTCTAACTCCTCATCACGAAACTTACTTATGGTTTCTCTTAATTCCCCATCTTTTAAATGTAAGACTTGCTCCTTGTAGTGCTCTCCGATCACTTCTTCAACTGCAGCAGTGCAAGCCATAGCGGCTTTTTTACCCATCATAGCAGTTACAACACCAAGTGTCACCCCTAAAGCACGCCAAATTGGCAACAAAACAGTAGGACGAACTCTTTGCTCCTTGATTTTCTCATTAAAATAGTGGAAATGTTTTTTTTCCTGCTCCTCCATTTCAATTATTTTGTCAATTATGGAAGATTTTTTAAGAATAAATTTTTGACCAGAATAAATACAAATGGCTCCATATTCGCCAGCATGATTTACTCTAATTGCTTGTTCTAAAAAATTTCCTTTCAATTTTTTTATATTGCTTTCCAATGTCTCCTCCATTTATTTCTGCATTAGTACTACTATAAACCAACATATTATAGAGTAAATAAAATTCCATGCGTGCATTGGACCAACATTGTGATTATAGGAACTCAAGCAGCTATAGCAACGGCAAGAGTTACTTGACGGACTCCGCCATTCTCCTTAAAATAAGGGTGAAGATATATTATTTATCTTCAGTCTGTGCAGATAAAGCGACAAAAAGCTCAATATACTTGATGTTTAATTTTTTGCACTATGTGCACTCTATGTCTTTATAAAACTTTTACCCACATAAGCTAAAATGCGCTTATCAAAGGATTTAACACAATGAAAAACGCCAATTAAAAAAATAGGTAGTAGCTGATAGATTTTCTTTTGCCTTTTTCTCTGTTTAGTAGATTTTTCAATATTTAATTCAATTAGCCGGTACTAAGACGATAACGAGTAGTAAGCTAAACATCCGTGTAGTTATTGGTATTATCAAGATATTCCCTAATCTTCTTCAAATCTTCCCAAGCTAAGCGTTTTTGTGCTGGTTGACGAAGTAGATAGGCTGGATGAAATATAGCGGCTGTAGTAATTGAATGAGATAAATATTGGTTAGTATAAGTATGAAATCTGCCACGCAAGTTCGATATAGTCTTTGTGTTATCAAGAAGGCTATAACATGCAATTCCTCCGACAAAAATCAGAATTTGCGGTAAAATAAGAGCAATGTGCTTCTCAACAAATGGTCTGCACATATCAAGCTCTAGGTCAGTTGGTTTTCTATTACCTGGTGGACGCCAAAACACCGCGTTGCTTATATACACCTTAGTGCGGTCCAGACTAATTGCACCGAGCATCTTATCGAGCAGCATTCCGCTTGCACCACAAAATGGTATGCCTTTCAGGTCTTCATTTGCTCCTGGTGCTTCACCAATAAGCATGATTTTTGCATTCGGATTACCATCAGAAAAAACAGTATTAGTTGCAGTTTTTTTTATTTCACAACCCTCAAATGACTTAACTGCACTTCTTAGTTCATCTACACTACTACATTGACTTGCAAGCTTCCTTGCTTCAATGATCCAGTCACTTGGGAACATGGTTTGTTGTTCTTTTTTCTGCTCGATGACAGAAGATTGTGCAGCTCTCTCATTTTCCATTTTTTTTTCCTCTTCACTTTCAGTTAGTGTGCAATCAACTCCCACTTCATGATAGAACTTCAACAATTCTAGATCTTCATTACTCATAGTGCCTCTTAACCTTTTGTGCTTTTTTCATAGCCAAATCATACTTCAACCTAGATAAATGTCTAATGTATAATATACCATTTAAGTGATCCAATTCATGCTGAATACACCTTGCAAGCCAACCACTAGCTTTTAGCGTCTGTTCTTCGTTATTTAAGTTTTTATATTTTACAGTTAAATATTTTGGACGCTTGATTTCATGGCTTTGCTCCGGAATTGAAAGACATCCTTCACTCATAATGACTTGTTCATCAGATAATTCCTTAATTTCAGGGTTAATCATACAAAACTTGCCAACTGAGTCATACCCTGCTAGCTCATCTTCTTCCTTCCCTGGACTAACGTCCATGACAAAAATTCTCTTCAGCACTCCAACTTGTACTGCAGCAAGACCAAGACCTTCTGCATCGTACATAGTTTCAAACATGTCGTTTACTAATTCTTTAATTTTATCGGTTATATCTATTACTTCACTGGCGCGTGTAGTTAATCTTTCGTCAGGAGCAATTACAATTGGTAACTTAGACATAAAAATTGTAATTCTGTGTTTTATTTTTCTTTTTGTCTAGGTATATTAAAATGTTGCTACATTTATGATAGAAATATAAATTCATTCAGGGAAGCTACAATTTAAATGGAATCGCATCATAAGGTCAACTAATGTACTCTGCAGTAATAACAAAACCAAAGCAGAATGTTTTTGCTGTTTTAGACGTAGGTACAACAAAAATTATCTGCCTCATCGTTAAGATCAATAGCAATTTCAGCTATAAAATAATAGGAACGGGTTATAAAAGTGCAGAAGGTATAAGTGGCGGATCAATAACTGACGCAAAGCATGCAAGTTACTCTATTTCATCAACTGTAGGTTTAGCTGAACAAGTATCAGAAGAGACTATAGACCAGATATATGTGAATGTAGCCGGATGTGGAATCTCATCTTTTTACGTACATAACGAAATAATTGCAGCTAATCACGAAATTTCAGACCGAGACATAAAACGTGTAGTCTTTCAGACATTTGAGAAATATATCGAAGAAAATGTCATCATTCACAATATACCACTGAAATATCACTTAGATGATATGACTGACATAAAGGAAGTCAGTGGATTATATGGAAAAAGATTATCTGCTGATGTTAATGTTGTCACTGCTTCGCGTCCAGCGCTTACCAATATCGAAAATTGTATAACTAATAATAGTGGGATAAGTATGGCTGGTTGTGTTGCTTCTGCATATTCTGCAGGCCTTGCCTGTCTAAGTAAAGATGAAAAAGAGCTAGGAACTGCCGTTGTTGACATAGGAGGTGGATGCACTGCAATTGGAATTTTTAAGAGAGGAAAACTTGTGTACACAAGCAGCATTCCAATTGGTGGCATTCACATTACCCGAGATATAGCTTATGGACTATGCACAAGTATAGAGCATGCTGAACGCATAAAAATACTATACGGTAGCACTATTGTAACTTCAATAGATGAGAATGAATGTATTGCAGTGCAAAGTAATGAAAGCGATGAACCAACTCAAGTGTTTAAGTCTGAACTTGTTAACATCATAAGACCAAGGATTGAGGAAATACTTGAGCTGATAAGAGAACAATTTCAAGAACAGAAAGATCCAATTAATAAAGTAGTGATCACAGGTGGAACCAGTCAACTCACAAGCATGAAAGAAATTGCAAGCTATATATTCAATAAACAAGTCCGTATCGGATGCCCTGAATCTTGTAGCGGTCTTGATGGCGAATACGACAAAAATCCTGTATTTTCTGCTGCTTTAGGCTCTATAAAGCTAATAGTTGACACCTTTTATAGAAATAATTCTGGAATGCTTGGTCACGATGGCAAAATAAGTAAGTTATACCATTGGGTTAAATCAAAAGTCACAGTCTAGATTTTTGTCTTTATCTCTTAATATACAAATGGCTTGATCTAGGAGCTTATTTTTATAGTATTATTAAACTGATGTATCCGTAAGAAAAGCAGAAAATTACAATAAAAACGTAAGAAACATGAACATAACTATACATTCACAAGAAGATTTTGACTTTATGCGTAAAGCTGGCAGGCTTGCAGCTGAAACCCTTGATTTTATTGCACCATACGTCAAAGTAGGCGTAACAACTAATGAATTAAATGATCTATGTCACGATTTTATAATCAATGCAGGTGCAATTCCAGCACCACTGAATTATAAGGGATATCCGAAATCAATTTGTACTTCGAAAAATGCTGTTGTATGTCATGGTATTCCTGATGATAAACCTCTTAAAGATGGAGATATTTTAAATATTGACGTTACAGTGATTTTAAATGGCTGGTATGGTGATACAAGTCGCATGTTTTGGACTGGTAAACCCTCAATAAAAGCAAAGCGTTTGTGTAATGCTGCCTACAATGCGCTAATGGAAGCGATAAAACAAGTTAAGCCCGGCAATAAGTTAAATGAAATAGGATTTGCTATAGAAAAATATATTGAAGATTTTGGATATTCTATCGTACGCAATTATTGTGGACATGGCATAGGAAAGGTTTTTCATGCTCCACCAAATGTTGTACATTTTTATGATGAAGGTGAGGATCTTATCTTAAAAGAAGGCATGTTTTTTACGATAGAACCAATGATCAATGCTGGAAAACATGAAACTCTTCTCAGCAAGCTAGATGGCTGGACAGTGACAACACGTGATCTTTCACTTTCTGCACAGTTTGAGCATACGCTTGGAGTCACAAAAGATGGAGTTGAAATATTTACACTATCACCTAAAAATTGGCATTTTCCACCTTATGATTAGATTTTTTAAACACTTGGTTTTTGAAAAAATCTAACTCTTAACTTGTGATATAGCAACTAACCCAATTAGTGCACAGAAAATCATGTAAAAACTTGCTAAAGTTCCTTGTCCTGTAACTTTGATAATAGTTGTGCATATAAATGGTGCAAGACCACCAAAAAATCCCGAAGCTATATTTCTTGATAAACCAAATCCACTATATCGTACCTTTATTGGGAATAATTCGCACATAAAGGCGCTAACAGGACCAAGAGAAGCAGCTATTGGGATTATAAAAAGAACGTGCGCCATTATGGTGAGCAAATTATTACCACTTAGTATCATTGAAAAAACTGGATAACTTACTACTATAAAAGTCACAAATGCAAATTTCATGACTCTTTCTCTCCCTACCTTATCAGAAAGTATTGCAAATAGTATAGTCAATCCTCCAAGTGCAACCTGATTCAATATTTCTACTGCGTGATTAAAGTGAGTGTTTATTGTTGATGCAAGTAGATTAAAAAACACTAAATATATGTAAAGAGATGCATTCTCAACTATGTCAACTCCAATTGATATTAGAAAAGGTTTTTTATAGCCATTTAACAGTTCTTTTAACGGTAATTCATGTGGCTTTTCCTGCTTTTTATACATCCATACTTATATGACCTAAAAATAAGAAGCCTATATGTTAATGCTTTTTAGGTTAAGGTCTTTCAGAGAAGTCTG
>DWCF01005051.1:0-15020 GCA_018230265.1 Delias oraia
CATCCCCGAAATGGTTATTCATGGAAGTCCAAGGGGGAGGCCTATGTTCAGCAGTGGACGTCTTACGGCTGAAATGATGAAAAATTCACCAAAACAACAAACGTAAGATAATAGCTACGAAAAGATTTAAATTATATTCCGTCTGTGGAAAATCGTCGCAATAGTTTTCCCGTGCAGATACAGTGAATTGACGACCTCGTATTCCATGAAATGGAAGTGTTTTCAATTTCCTCTAAATCGACCTTAAATTCTGGCGAGATCGAGCCATCTATCAGTTTAAATTTCGCATATAAGATTCCGTCTATTATGACACAGTAACGCAATATGGCCGATGGACGTGATGTGACGATAGGTACGTGTGGCAGGTAATATTTGCAGTCATCTTAATCTTGGTTACGAGAGCACTCGACTGTGTTATTAAAAGGCGACGTGGAAAACGGGGCAGGCGGATCAAAGGGGTAAGGCACGTCTAACTTCCACTTTTCTTAAGCGCACAACTTAGTTTCTTTTAAGAGATGTGTACAATTATAATTTAATGAAACGCGGCGTTTTATGATTATATTACTTTAATTATAAGAGGCGCTTATTTTTAATCATAAATATTTATCATCATAATCAAAGTTTGTCTAATCAAAGAGGATTCAATAGTGATGGCATGAACTGAAAATTGCAAAGCCTCATGCTAATGTCATTCACGAATCACAAATTTACTCACAACATGTTTCAAACAAAAACCTTTAATAATAACTATCATGAAATAAAACGATATGTCAAATGCTTAATATATCGGTGCAATTTTAAAATATCATCAATTCGCGAATCCACGTTCCTACCGAGATGAAAAATGTTTCGCTGGCTAACTGTCGTCGAATATTCATGCATCGACTGTAAGCTCGTAAATTATTTACGTCTTCGATGCTACGTGGAAGACAAATCCTTCATGCAGATGGTGACTTAGCTACTTTTGATTTATTGCTACTCATGACACGTTTATTGAACTTTCGTCGAGAGCTTTGGCTAGTGTGCAAAACAAAGGCGAATTTTACTGGTTCTTATGGTAATTAATCATTTTTCGATTTTTTTGTTAGAAAAATAATTAATTGTGTTATTTTAGTTTAGTTTTTTATTTTTTCTTTTTACACATAGGTGCTTATAATATTTAATCAGGAGAAATCGTTATTATTGTACGTCCTTAATCAAATTAAAGCGATATATTTTAAAAGGACTATGTAAGATTTCAGTAATTTTTGAAAAATGAAATAAGCTAATTCTTGCGGACGGCTATAGACTAGTTTTCAACTGCAACGAGATACAAAGGGATGCAGCGGGTGTGAGCGCATGCATGTTATATGAGATGCCGTTCTGTAGCATACAGGTGTCGCTCGCCTTATTTTTAATGCACTACGCATACACGAATCCCGGCATATGTTAAATTTATGCATGCAATACATATAGCCTCATAACTACAAACCGGCTTTCAAGCGAATAGTTTAAGGCGGAATGTGTCAATTTGGCAAAGCATACCAACTGCGTTGTACAATGTGGTATGATTACGCATAAAAGAATTAAGAACTAACTTTCTCTACGGTTGTAGCATAAAAAACGATACTGTATGCAATTGATAACTATGAAAAGAAAAATATTGAACAGAAACTTTCAAGTATTTTTCGATTTTACTGTACATAAAACAGGACGACAAGTAGAAATGATTAGCGAATTATTTCCTACTTTTTTCCATTAATGAAAACTTGAAAAACCTCTCGTTTTTTTCTAAAACGGCTCCTTTCTAGCGGAAGATTCGTTTAGAACAAGGACAGAGCACAAATTAAAAGAACGTTGGAACGCTAATTCCATTACGATTCGATGGACGGCAAAAGTCGCTAGAGTCAAAGCCGGTAAAACGTAATTGCGACTTCACTAAGCCGGGCTCCGCGTGGTCTGATATGGGCTAAAGGGGACCTCTGTAACGGCCGATATAAAAGCACCTATAAATTTAACAGGATAAATGCACTACTTACACTTTAATCGGTAAAATGTTGGCGATTGTTACAAAGGTCCAACAATTTTATTATGTTTTCTCTCATAGGATTTCTCAAATAATACGCAATCTTTCCAATCTATGGTTTATTAACAATTTTATAAAAGGGAATGTTCTGTTATGCCTGTAAGGAATTGTAAAAAATATTACGTTGATGAGAAACGAACAAAAGCTAAATCATTTAAATAAAAGACTGACAGTAAGATGTTAACATGGCCATAACTGCTGCCTATGGACAATTGCGCAAAAATCCACGATTTGGTTGGGTTGCATGTTTTTTAACATCATTTAAACGATATAACTTAACTCAGCGAAACACTGTGGCATTCTGTGGTATCAATCTGAACTAGCCGCCTCAATTAGTGTCTCGACATGGCTCCCCTCAAGTAAGAGAGTGTTATGACACTCACTCAGCCACTTTTAAGACATATGAAAGACCGAATAAATTATAAATTCAATTATGATTTTTGTATTCAGACTGGGGTTCGAACCCGGCACCCTTGATTTGAAATTATAGTTGTTTATAGATACAGAACATAAGAATACACATCTCTTTCAAAATCGATAGCCACAACATCTGTATGAAATTAAAAAAGAATCCCAACGGTTTTTTGACAAGATTTGTCTTATACTTTTTAATAAACAGTTTTTACCAATGTTACGTATTCGTCGAAGTGTAAAATGAATGTTATATTGCTAAATATTTAATATTAAAAAAAATACAACGGTAGACCCATTATGGTATTGCATTTTAAATATAACGCATAATAAAAAAAATAAAACAAAATAATACAATATTTAATTAAGTGTACCTACTTTTAAAAAGCCATTTATTCCACGAGACAATGCAGTATTCAAGCACGGTGAATATTTTGAGTAAATTATACCTGCGTGTTAAAACAGTAGCGGGCATTGTCTTGGCGTTTGTTTACATATTTTGAAGAAATTACTGGCGGCCCCCGCTTTCATTAAACGTTTTGGATTCTAATTAAATACCATTACAAAAGGTTTTTGCTCTTCGGATAAGTTCTAGAGTATAATATAAAACGATAAAGTAACGGTAATTTTTTTTATTTAAATATAGTGTAGTATGTGGATACAAGTTACTGACTGAATTATTTTGTCTCCATAACACCAACATAAAAGGTTGTATTAATTAATTGTTTTATAAATAATCTCTCCAGAGAGAGATCCTAGAATTGATATAATAGGCAATCTTATATTCTAAATTCTCTCATAACATTTAATAAATCAACATTATATTAAATATGTTTAATTTTATCTAAACCTTGCTTTTACCTAAGTTATTAACTGGCGCTGAGCTTCATAACAACAATGTTAAAAACAATTTATTAAACAAATAAGTACACTAGAATGTATGCGCGATACTCTAAGTAATGAAGGATAGATTTCGCTGCGAGATGAATTCATCTTCATCTAAAATTATAACTAGTAAAGTTTTTCTAACTTAAAATTCAAACGATTAAGGGAAATTGCAAATTCCGAACTACGCGCAGGAAAATAAATAGTTTGTAAATGCTGAACAAATCGGGCAGTAAAAGAAAGCAGTGAGTAACATGATATAAAAGGGAATTGTTAATGTTATTTTGTATACACATGTTTATTACTATGAAACATGGCAGGCCCATAACAATCCCTTTCACTCTCCACAAATTGGAAGGAGCGTGTAAAGAAAAACATGGCCATAAATAAAAGTAGCAGATCAACTAGAGACGGCCATTACCCGAGATAAGAGCGAGTTACATATATGGTCGCTTCGGCGGATTAACGAAATGGAACTGCGTTTGTTTGCAGATATCGATGCGGCATTTCAGCGAGTCACAGCTGGGAAATTTATTGTAATGTTGTAGGAGATATCTTCTTACGGACTCATTAAAAAGGAGACACGTCGTACATAAATCAGGGTTGGGCGCGGCCACCGCGGCGATGCAGAGCGGGCGAGGCAGCCTCTTATCGGCACCGAGTTGCCGGCAATAGGCGCTATCCGGTTCCGCCGCCTCCCATTGTCCCGCAGGTTCTGCGACACCGTCTTCACTTTATTACATTATATCCTTGCCGCGATTCTTTTCTCTCAGCCGATACTTTCCGAATACCCTTTACTTTTATGGCCAATGATACTTTCAATGCTGGCTGAGTCTGAGAGTACTTAAAGAAGTTTCAATCCACGGTGCATTTCCAAATTGAACATTTGCAACCGACATCAAATGTTACGCTCAAGTAGTTTTAAGGCGTAATTATTGTTGTAATAAAATCTTTAGCGTTTCATTTCATATCATTTGAGAAGTTTCATACTTTCTAAGATTAATTATTTTTCTTTTTACGGCGAATGCTGAAAACATTCTGAGGAATAATTTCAAACATTACAAGCACCCGCTCCGGTAAAATATTGATCATTTATACTCCGACGTGCGTGCAAACTTTGCTTTATGTCTAAGAGCCCTGAAGCTAGAAAGATAAGACATATTTCCCATTTAAATCCATGTTATGTATTGAGTATAATTTGATTTCATAATAAAGAATATATATTTAAGTCTAAGTTCAGGGTGAAGAAATAAACTTCATAAGTTTCTCTGAAAATAAAGCAAGTAAATTTTATTTGGTATGTAGATACAATTACATAACATCTATTTAAATTAATCTAAAAAACAACCTTACTTGAAAAAAAAGAAAGAATATAAGTATATCAAAAAACCTCGTGATTCATACAACTTAATAAACTAGATTTAGTATTTAATTTAATTTAACATACGTTTTTATTATTATTTATGGCATATACGATCTAAGATTACTCAGCATTTAAACAACATGATATTCCGTTCATAGACAGTGAAAATGCTAAGCGCATGTATTAATAATTGACAACTATTTTTTTTATTATACAGCAGACAATGGAACAGGTTGGTCCTCCTATATAGTAAGAGAACACCTCCGCCCATGAATAACCGCGCCAAAGTCAATGCGCGGATTGCTGGTTGTGTTTCCGGCTTTTGACGCCACTTGAGCGGCACTTTTTTTAGGGCCTTCTGATACCCTCACTCACTTTGCAAAAGACAGTCCAAGTACCGTTTCACGCTGAGTGTTCTGAGCCCATAGTATCACTTCGGGCGAGCCTGGCCAATTTATGCGTCAGCATGGCTTCCCCACGCTTGAAAAACAAACTATTGTACGATGTCAATATCTCATAAACTATTGTGTTTTTATCAACTTGTATTCATTTTTTCGTCATTTTTAGTGACGGTAATCTAGGTAAGTATTACATATCTACAGTATTGGTTCGGTAACCAAGAGTACAATAAATCAACCTCGCTATTAAAGAGTAATGTGTATTTTGTAGCAATAACATTTATGAATCCTTTGATTGCATGCAATAAACGAATTGTAAATAAAGCGCCGTGCTATTGCGTCTGCTGTTACAAATAAAACAGTAATTAATTGGTACATGCAAGATCGCACCCCTCAGTCTTCACAGACTTTAATTGACTGGTGATTTCAATTACTGCACATCAGTTCACGAGATGTCACTATTCGCTGTGCTGTTACCGTTATAATGGCACCAAATATTCACTTGAAATGTCGTTGGCAGTTTGCTCGCCAAGAATTTACGACACCGACGACGACCAATAAATGCAAATTTTATTGTTTATGGCAGATTTAACGGTAGTGAACTCTTTTGCTGGCAGTTAAGTAGTTCGCATTCATCCCGCAGGGTACAAATTAAAAGCGTGTTTTATATTGCGAGGCGTATTGCGAACGAGGAAGTATATAAGATGCTATTCTGAGCATTCAATTAAATGAATACAAAAAACGTCTACTTACAAGAAACGTAGAGAGGTAAACGGTGTGGTCTGTACGAGTCTGATAAAGACTATTAAAAGTTACGCTCTCAACTTCAGGCACATCAGGTCGGATCTAACAGACACATCCAATACATTGTAAAAGAACTTTCTAGATTTAAAACTTCTCTTCCGATTTCCTAAGTTTGTTTTTATTTCGCTATTAACATTACCTACTACAGTTTATGTGAATGATAATGAAATTTTATGATGTGTCATTTCCACAAAAAGATAAAAAATAATAAGCAACTTTAAACTTTTTTGGCACCATACAAATGACCGAGTAGATAACGACTGTCTTGATTGATGTCAGATTGATGATTTGGCAGAGCACCAGAGTGTAGTACAAATTACAGTTACAAAACTAATATTCAGGTGAGCGGTGCGCCGGCACAAAAGACATCCGGTATGAAATTTTGTTCAAAGCAATTATTGTGAATAGTGTTCACTTCAGCGATGGTAGAAATTCACGTATAAATCGCGTCACAGACCACAAACAAAAACGTTCATGTGGACCGGCGGCCATTATTCTCGACTGCATAATCGTTTCGTCCGACGCCCGCATCGCTTCCCGTACTATTTTATTTCCTCCCGGCATAGTTGTGTTTCAACTAGGCGGAGCTTTTTCCTCATTTCGGTAGGAAAATTAAACCATGTTTAATTCTGTTAAGGTCCGGTTCCGGCTAGTGGCTCGTGAGCCGATGAGAACCAGACCAAAGCCACCATAATACAACTCCGGCACAATGAGTGTCTGTTTTAATAGGATTAAACTCATTGTTACATACGGTCTGAAGGGATTGTCAGCCGAATGAAATTGTTTCCAGGCAAATCAATGAGAACAGTAGACTTGGCTCACCGAGATTAAGGTACAACCGCATCGGCATAGCTTTTATAGCAGACGATAAAAAATGGTTGGAAAGCAATTACTAAGATGGCACGATTCAATCGCCGTGCGTAGCACTTTACTAAACTAAGTTGCCGATTCGAATATTAATCAAGAGGCTGCTGCTGGCTTAGATTCCTCCAACTTTGGGTGGATTCAGAATAATTGGCCACTTAACGTCATTCGTAATGAAGTAAAGGCGGCGCCGTGACCGTTCATTCGGACGTTTCAGCTCTACGTTGTTAGCCGAGTGACACAAATTGAATTACACAGAACAGGCCGCGTTGAATGTTGCCTTTCGGGGAGCATGCCTACGAACTTTTTCTCTAATCGTAGAAAATAAGAGGTCTTGAAATTTACTGGGTCATTGAAAGAATTAATCGAGTTTAAAAATAATTACCGCCCACAACAACAAGCAGTAATGACGGTTGACGTTAAGAATTTCTTTGGAATTTATTATTTAAATGATTATTAATTAATATTTATACTAGCTTCATAAAATTTAAATTAACGTAGATTTTATGTTGAATATTTTTCTAAATATTTTTAATAAAAATGTATATTCCATCATAACGATGTACAGCCTCCGTTAAAAGCTAATAAGCATCGCGTAGCCATGTTAATATTAATGCAAAACATTACCTGTGGAAATATTTAGTATGACAGCGCTATTAAGTTCTAACATCTGCGTACCTTGTTTCGGTGTGAAAACTTTCAGTTTTCTGGGTTAATAGCGAAAAGGGGTTCCAAATATGCCCCCAGAGGGCAAGAAACACACATTGTACACAATAGTAAATGGCATTTATTAAGCACATTTGGAGCAAATGAAACACGAAGGTGATAAGACAAATAAATGTATGGGTAAAGTTCTATTTACATGGAAATATGTCAGAGGAAAATTTTACTGTATGTAAAACAAATTAATAAGTGGAAGGGAAGGTACCATGAATTTATGTATAAATATTATAATATTTAAATGTCTAAGCAATTTAATCAACATATTATGGTTTTAATTTTCAAATCTCAATTATTAAAATGCGAATGATATTTTTATATAACGTTTCATTATTATATTTTAGATTTGCTCTAGTGATTAAGTTGAACGAAACAAAGTGTTCATGTTTACTAATTTAATAATAAAAATAATTTAAACATTTAATACTATGCAAGTCATACTTATTCCTAATGAATATACTAAATTGAATAACAGATATATATAGATATGGCAAGTTATATTAGGCCCAATATAGTCTGAACAGAATCGACTACATTCATTGAATGAGATCTGAATCTTCAATCCAATTTCTTTGTATCGATTATAAGAGCAAAAAACCCAACTCAGGAAAAAACCGCACGGGGCCAGAACGGCGCAATCAGGATGAGAATACTTTGACACAGCAATTCGGGCTGCGCATACCCGATGTGTTATTTTGATTGTGTCGCTTTTGTGCAGCGGCATTTTGCTAGCGTGCTCCTTCCCAAATGTTATATCATTGTATTGTGGCTCTTTATAATACAGTTGTTACTCGTTAGCTTTCTGGATTTCGCGAACAATACTATCTGCAACGAGGCGACTGCGATTTTTATTTCATATTTTCCGAAAAGTTTAATACCTATTCTGTCTATTTTCAACCGCCATCGAAATTAGTTTCTCAGGTCGGGGCTTTCGTTTTGTTATTTAATAGATTTTTTCTATAATACGCGATACTTAAATATGTATTCTCATATCATAGTTTAGCTTTACACGTTCGTACATGGCTGTGCAGTTATTTGAAATAAAGATGATAATTCATTTTATACAAATTGATTGGGCAGGGCTTTGACGTTTAGTTAAACATGTTAGTATCAATATCTGTTGATTGTTTGACTCGAAAGTTTCACTCAAAATATATTTTTAAACTACAAACTGAGTTCAGAGTGCGGGATTAAAGATATTGTGATGTTTTGTTATTCAAATATTTTTATAGAATTATCATTCCAGTATTGGGTATATCAATTTATAGTTTATTTATTATTTCCATTGTACTTTTTATCCCAGAATCGCTAGGTATATAATTATTAGGAGAAAATTATCAATTGAATTAATGAGGTCCAAAGCACTCCAAGCTTGTCAATTATGCTTTCCAGGTCGAAAGCATAAGTAACAAGCTATTACGAAAAACCTAGAATCAATCGAAAACAAATGTAATAAAAATTAGTACGTTGATTTAAACGAGGAATAGGACGCCTTTCCTGAAGTGAACCTTAAACCGGAAATTAAAACCTGCATGCACAGGATAAATAGCTGTCTTGCTATTGCTGTTGAATCGAAAAGGCTACTTTCTAAAACCTAAACGGCTAGACAATACTGATTCTCAAATCTTTTGCAACCCCAAGTAGACGAAACTAGATTCTTACACGAGGATCAGGATAATTATTTTTATATGCATAAAGTTACGTCAAACTTAGTTTCTACATAGAGCACGTATGAACAGACAGCTAAACTTTAAATATAGTAAACGTACAACTGAAAACGAAACAACACGACAATACGTTACATACTATTGTGCTTAAACCAATTGGTTTTGTTATTAACGAGGTGAGCTTAATCCGTTTTGTAGATTTTATATATGACAATTCCATTATTTGCCGTATCGATTGCCTTGCATCAATCGCAGTATGCAAATATTAGCATCGCTCACTGATCGTCAGCACAGCAAATTACGAGTCGCGTACTTTACAAAATCACTTATCGATAAATGATTTTAAGTAAAAACAACGGGTTATTAATTTTACAATTTGAAAAGATGACTTAAGAAACACAACCTGTTTCATCTATGCAGAGAAAAACTTGGGTTCTACGTAATCGCAGCATGTGGAAATAAAATTCTAGCCACTGATAAATGTACAAGAAGCGAAAATGTTGAAAGGAAATTAAAATTAAACGTGTTGCAAACACGCACAACAAAACTTTTACAAAATCGGTGTTAATTTTTAACCGTCTTATATCGTATAAAACAAAGTGCTTTATTATTCCGTAAAGTAAAAAGTATTTGAATTTTAAATCGTATAAAAGGGATTTAAGTCATAAGTAGCTTCTGAGAATGGTGGATGGTGAGAGGTGGCGGGGACAAGAGCGCAGCGGGAGACTCGGCGTGTGTGCGAACGGCGACACTACCGCACCGCCTGAGAGCTTTATGCATTTTACGTAAATTGGAACGACATACACCATAACGTAGGGTGCATTAAATATTTTAATCTTTACAAGATTAAACTTTACAAGAAAAACAAAATTAAATAAAACCTCTGTTTGTGATATCAAAATAACAGTTTATTTTACTTAATATATATTACAACACACTATATTTAGGATTTCAGTCAATTAATTTATTTTTAAGATAAGAATTAAAGGTTTAATATTCACTGAAAGATACTTGATATTATGAATAAAAAATATTAAAGATAATATTAATTGAAGGATTATGTATTACTTAGAACAAACACTGTTTTCTCTTAAGAAAAAAAAACTCTAAAAATGTATGGCAACATCAAAGTACAGCAGCTGTTGTTAAGCTTTTTCAGCTTACAACTAAAAACACCGTTAAAGGCGCAAGCTGGAGCGTAATAGCGAATATAATGTATGCTAATGAGGGCGGGCGGACCACCGGACGTGACGTCACGCGTCGGACCGCAACCATCGTCCGAACCTAACGAGCGGGTGTGCATTTTCAATACGCAGCTATCCCAATACGTTAAAGTACATGGGCTAACACTAATAATATAAACAAATATATACACTTACGAGGTACGATTGTGCGAAAACATCGTTGTTGCATTAAACAACTTCTGCTGAATACACCGAGCAAAAAACGTGTTTTAATTACGTATCTTCATAATTACTGTTTTTAAATAATTATAAAACCGTTTAACGTAATAACGAATACGGCACATTGTTTGTAACGTAAATAATAAAGCTGTTGGATGACAGAAAAATTAATAAAAAGAAATAATGATATAATAACGTTAAGTTGGCAACGGTTTTCCATAAAGGGGCAAGCTTCGTTCCGACTCAAGCCCTCACTCATCACAAGCACTGTTTACCATTACTCCCGAGAGAACATTGTTTCTTCTTTTTGTATGCTTTTAGTTTTTGCGCCTTTATGTGCCACTTATAACTGTAATAAATGTAAGGGTTTCGGCTTAAATATGATGTTATTTGCAACAAATAATTAAAATAATTGGTGATCGATTGGATAATGGTATCGTGTTAATTAGGATAAAATGGATATGGCTTATAAAATACAACATAACAACATTAAATATAATATTTTATTGTATAAAATGAAAATCTTTTAAAGTTCTCAAATTTTACATTATATAATATGGATATATACGATGTATATACTCTATATAGCCAAGTATAGAGAACTCACTAAAAAATAATATCCCAAGTGAGCGTAGATGATTTTGTTTTTGTCGCTGCATCATCCATCAAGCGGTGTCGACTGATTTATGGCAATTCCGTAGCGAAACGACACGAGCCTAGCCTAGATGACGCGATTAGATCCTCCGGCAGACGGGTGGGGCGAAAAACTGCTGTCACATGCGAGCGACACTGACTTACAATAACGCTTTTAAGAGCTTTTGACGGTCTCATTGGGCGTTGTTACCATCAGTCGATCATCATTTCCTACTCAGGAACTATTTTCCAATAAGGAGCAGAGTAGAGTACTGCAGAGTAGTATGATTTAGAACAATATATTTATGAGATAGATGTACAATTATCTGATTCTTTTTATTTCAAAGCACCTATTAGTTTAGCTTATCAAAACGTAGCTCCGCACTGTAATCTAGAGTTCAGTGTTAATTTTTGGTTGTTAGGTTACAATTCTCATACATGCACAGCAAATAAAACGCGATAAAGTAGTGGTGCTATCAACTTCGTGCTCCGAGAAAATTGCGAGTATTCATCATAAATGCGTGACGTTTAAAATTTCCAACCACGCGGCCGGTAGCCGTATATTATAAATCAAAGCAAACAGTAGTTTGTGAGGGGAGGTTCACTGTATTCTGAATTACTTTGAAAAGCCAAAACAAAGACTAGTTGAATTACAACTTTTTCAACGTAAACTCTTTATTCCAAAGTAGAGCACAATGGAGATATTCAAAGAGAAAGGTTATATAATTTTAATGGCAAATAATGTCCAAAATACAATGCGAACTCTCATGCGTCCAATATGTTTGGTACCTCCGGTATTTATCATTCGGTTAACATGATTCGGGGTTTGTTGGGGCTTGCAGCTTAATTATATTTAATATTAATACTATCTACATATTTGCATTTACTATTCTATAAAATCATACGGAGTAATTACACAAACTGGCCACAATAAACTTTTTATCGCTGTGAATAAATATTGAATATTTCGCATTTTAATCCTCGACTCATAAATTGCGGCATCTGGCAGTGGAGCCGTGCACATTGCAGAGCTTATGTGAAGTAAATTAACATAGAGGCCACATTCGAGACTCGGTTGGGATTTGAGAGGTGCGCCGCGCGGCCCGTGCCGACTTCACAAAAGTCCTAACGAGCACGTACCGCGACGTCCGACGCCCGGGACGCGCTTCTTGCTCCTCTTACTCAATCGCGAACCACCCTATTGCATTTATTCATGTCGTTACCGCTAACGATAATTTTATTGTGTGCTCATTTGCCGGCGCCATGCTAGCGGCCATCCGTCAGCCGGCGCGAACTAACTATTTGTACGCACCACTAACATTTTTATTGCTACGTAATTGACCCCAACGCGCTGTCTGTGCATTTTGTGACCAGATATTTGCTGGGAGTTTGACTGATACATGGAATTGTATCGTTTACTTTTTTATGGTATAGCGGACGACGATGCAGGCGGGTCTGCTATATGGTAAGAGAACACCGCCGCCCATGGACAACCGCGCCACAGTCCGGGCATTTGTTATGTTGCTGGCTTTTTACGCTACTTAAGCGGCTTTTTAAGGGGCTCCAATATCCTCACTCACTCAGCGAAACACAGTAGAAGCACAGTTTCAAGTATAACTACCATTTCACGCTGAGTATTCTGTGAACCCATGGTATCAATTCGGACGAGCCGTCCAAATTTGTGCGTCCGCATATGCTTCAACCTGGCTCTCCTACGTGTGCGACAGTATTTAGACACTCGTCCGGCCACTGTAAAGCACTTCCAAAGACCGAATAATGTAAAATGTTTTCATATATTATTTATATATATTTTATAATATTTCATGCAATTATTTGTTTATACAATATAATAACAGCATTGAATTTAAATTGAATTCAAAAGTCCGTGTTTGTTATAAAAATTGTATGCTAAAAGATTAAGGCTAAGCCAAATGTACATTGTAATATTAGTTCTTCAACTAAACTTACAGCCTGCAAGTATTTAAAGTCCTCAACGTATATAAACTTAAAGCTACTTAATAGCGCATCATATTCTACCTCGTATATTACGATATGATTGATTAAAATATGATTTTAAAATATTTTGAACGAAAAAAAGGCTGACAAAATTTTTTAATAACCTCTTGTAACAAAAACAGGGTAAAAAGTATGAAAACTATAGAAAATGTTGAAGCTTTTAAGACTAACACTTAACGACGAAAGTTTTCATAAAAAAGCTAAAGAATAAAATGAGAGCATCTTGACATTTTCCGTGAAAAGTTGTAACGTAATGAGGTAATTGAATAGCGCAGACGTCCGGCAGTGGTCTGTACTCTGTAGTTAGGACGACCACCGCACGGCGCACAGGAGCGGCGGGCCATAATTGCACAAACTTTCATGCGCTCCGCATACATTTTCATAATTAAAGGGGCAGTTCGCACCAACTGTTGTATCTCCACTGCGGCTTATTACATTGTCTTATTTAATATTCTTCTGAAGTATAAGCCGTTCGCTATTTACAAACACTTTCTTCTATCAAAGATCGTAACTATGACCACAAAGCTATATATCTGTGAATTTATTTCCTATTATACATATCTTCAACCCCACTTTGACTTAACCTATCAAAGTTATGAATACGGTCGAAAATACTAATAACCAGAAACGAAAATCACTCTTGCACTATCTGACACACAGCCACGTCTACCTACAACGAAAATGTCGAAATATCACAATATATTTCAAAGTAAATATCTCACTTTTCCATTAAGGGCATAAAAGCAATTCCGCGAGAGCCGAATAATAACGAGGGGCAGTGCTGTCCGATCGTGGGTTTCTTCAAATTTATTTGCATCCAAGCGTTTTACTAGAGGGTACAGGATTCCATTGATTGAGTCTAGTGGTCGCCATTGTTCGGCTGTACTTGAATTGTATTAATAATAATACAATAAAATCGAATCGAATATATCAATATAAAACTATCAAATAACGTAAATATTTATGATAGATATAGATAAAATATTATATGACAGAGATAAAATGCGTTGTATAGGTTAAAAAATTAATTTACGCAAATTAACTTTGAAATTCAACTGAAAATAAGACGAGAAGCCCCACGTACGTTACTTTAAATGCAATACTTTTTAAGCTCGTCCTAAAAAAGAGGAAAATACGCATATACGTGCCTAAACAAAGCGTTGGGCGCTCATAAAGGCTAATGTATGGATCTTTTAGTGTCTTTATCTGCTTATGGTACGTTAGCTTTAGAAGCTTTATTTAATTACTTTTTTCAATGAATTGAAACATATTTGCATCCATTATTTTCGTAACCTAAATACAATACATTGCATGTGATTATTTTTCTACCTTACCGAGCATGATATTCGGTAAAGTCAAGGCCTGTTCTAAGATAATTACAATAAGTAAACCAACAAATTGTTTAGTAGTTATTATTATTCGTAAATAAATATCCATTAATAGTATATTATAAACTGGAACGAGATTTGTCTTTTTCTATAAAATGTAAATAGTTAACAAAACTACAATTACTAAAGCTAGAATATAATTAGAACACCACCTTTAGAAAGGAAAACACAGTTGTGCTCGGTATATTAGCTTTTTCATTATTACTTTATCAGATAAAAATGTACTGAAACAGACATTATGTTTATGAGGGGACGTAAACACACCCGTGTGAATCTTTCAGCGGTTCGTTCACACTTAATTTTCTTGGAACAGTAGCGGTAAGAAATAAAGAAAACTTAGGCTTTCTGTCTTATTCAATTAAAAGTCATGCTTATCATAATTGTTTTTCACGCATAAACTGGT
>DWCF01005052.1:0-15016 GCA_018230265.1 Delias oraia
TACCTATTTCATTGTATGTCTTACAATTAATATTCATTAAAATGGCTATTTAAGGTAAGTTTATAAATTAGATCGAACGTCGCAATTTATTCTAAAGGATTATATACGAAATTTGAATTATTGTATTTAATATAAAACTTAATAAAATTATATCTCATTGATTTAATTTTTAGTCATAGATAATTTATGTCAATATTCATAACTATCACATTGAAAATATAAAACTTGTAACATAAAAATAATAAAAAAACTATTTGCAAAATGAATTTTAAGATGTCTTGGAAAATAATACGCCCAACTTTGCAGAGGTCACGTTTGAACATGAATAGCCTAAATTAGGCGTAGAAAAGGCATCTTTTTTCTGTTCCCTTTGAGCTCAATATCCAGTGACTCAGTAACATGAAATGTACCACAATCCTTTAGTTATGTAT
Source organism: Delias oraia (assembly GCA_018230265.1). Classification (NCBI taxonomy): domain Eukaryota; kingdom Metazoa; phylum Arthropoda; class Insecta; order Lepidoptera; family Pieridae; genus Delias; species Delias oraia. The sequence continues at coordinate 432 of DWCF01005052.1, forward strand.
ATCAAGCAATAAGATCTTACTATTTCTCGCTATGTAAGGTGAATTATAATTATCTTTTTAATTTTAATTACAATACTTTTAACTTTTAGTCACAGATAATTTATTACAAATGGTACGTATGAATATACGTACAATTTGCAAAAAGACTTTTTCCCGACTTAATATAATTATTTACGCCTGCTGAACTTTTATATTAGTTATAAAACACTTACTTATATATCTATTTCTGTAATATATTTGCGCCTTTGATGATAATGACCAATTAATGGTTTAATTTATCACGCTCGCACGTATCTCAGTCACCGGAACTCCAAACGCTCAATTTAACGGCACCAGGATTTCCTTGAACTTTCCGAACCCCTACAGAATAAGTTTTGTATTTTATTTTATTATCCTCGATTCTGTCGTAAAGTAAATGGAATACAACAATTGAAATAGGCATAACGTCGACAAAAAGTTTTACATAATACACAACATTGTCAAACAAATAATGCTAATGATGTGAAACATTGGATTAACAAAATACCTTCTAACAAAGTTTACATAGTAGCTTAGTTTAATGCAGTTGTCGGTTAACCAACATAACATAAACACCGGCAACATAAACAATATATTCTTGACCCATTTGCTGCCGTAGCATTTGACATGTTGAGAATAAATTCACTGTCACTTTGTCTACTTCCATTCACTTCTTGCATATGTGATACTGAAAAACGGGGGGTTTTATAACCTTTCGGTATGTAACTGACAGTAACCACGAAGTGTTATGTGGTTTTATAAGTCTTCCACGAAGCGAGAAGCATCGGGTTTGAATGCCGGTCTGGACAATTATAATTTAATTTATTTTGTCTCTGGAAGGGCTTGATAATAGCCGGTTGAGTTTCTTAATATTGTCGCACCCGTGAAAGAGCCATGTTAAAGCATACGCTGACGCAATAATTGTGCCGGCTCACAGAATACTCAGCGTGAAATGGTAGTTGAAATGGCACTTATTCTCTGTTTCGCTGAGTGAGTGAGGATTTTGGAGGCCTTCAAAATTTCTCTTAAGCGGCGTAAAAATCCGGCAACAAAAGCAATGCGCGGACTGTAGCGGCGTTGTTCATGGGCGGTTCTCTTACCACATTATAGGTTGCAGCAGGTTGTCCTCTATACAATAAATATTATTGTGTGAAATATGTATTGTTTCAGCCAACGATGAAATTTTAAATGATAACTTTAAAACTTTTAATTCATGGTTTTCGGCAACGTGAACTAAATAAATATTTAATAAATCATTTAATTTAAGCTTTGGTGCTCTTTTATTTGTTACATGACATGTATTTTAATATAACGAAGTAAATGCATACTCATTAACATAAATTGATATTAAGATGTTACCATGAATAAAAACGAAAATTATTACTTGATGGTTTTAGGGAGCGCGCAAGACGTCGCAACTGCGAGTTAGATCGCGGCGAATTGTCTGTAGTGAGACTGTCTCCGGTGAAGAATAGACAGCGGGCTGTCAGCCTCGTCCGGTCTCCTCGGCCGCCACCCTCACTCGAACTGGATACTGTCATGGAAGAACGCTCAGACCCCGAACAAACAACTCTCTCCCAAGTAAGTACCTTTAAGCTGTCTGTGACTAATTTCTAAAGGTTACTTTTATTTACTATAAAACCTAACTGCGATCGTCAATCCGCCTGCCAAGCGTGGCGATTGTGGAGAGTATCCCCGATGGTCTAGAGGGGAGGCCTATGTCCAAACGATGATGACGACTGTTATCTATGTAAATACCTATCTATTACTCAAATATGAGTGAATACATACGATTTTATACGAGTGAAATTTATATCATATTTGTACTTAGTACTTGTACTGTGTTTCGCTGATTGAGCAAGGTTATCGAAGGTCCTTGAAATTATGCCGCTTAAGCGGCTAAAAAGCCAGCAACATAGCCATAGCGCGGATTGTAGCGCGGTTGACCATGGCAGGTGGGGTTCTCTTACCATGTATAGGAGACTCACCTGCTCTGTTGTCAGCTATATCATAAAAAATAACATTGTTTGATAAGCTTTTACTATTATAATACACAGTTTAAATTCACGCAAACAATGGAGCAACGGTTCAAAAAAATACGCAGCAAAAAAAACAATTTAAATCAAAGTGCTGTCTCAATTACAGTCGCGAATCATTTATTAAAAACAACGAATTAAAACTTTAACATAATATAAATACATTAGAAAAACAGAGCAATTACAAAGTTAAGATATTGAATGTTTATATAATTTTAGTATTTTGTATGAACTTTGTGAAAATTTACCTTAAATTAGTAAATTCACTTTTCGACGTTAAATTTTTTTGTGCAAATTGTCGTTCAATGTACATCATTAAACATTAGATAAAATATTTCATCAAAATACTAATTCCAAAGCCTATCTTCTTTTCTTAGCAGCCGAGACATGTACTGCTTACATTTGTATAATTCGATTTTATGAACAACTTTGCGATAAATATAATATTCCGTAGTCCTTAGCATATTTGGATGTGAATAAAAACTTAGATTTGTGTGAATCGGGATGACAGCTAACAGATTATTTCTTTGCGTAGAATTTTTATTTTGACACAAGATATGGTGAGTCAATTACATTCTGCTTAAACTGTGCTGTTATTTATTTATCATTAAATTATAAATAAACGTCCAGACTAAAGAAATATAACACAGGACCGAGACACATGGGCGTCCTTGTAGGCCTTCGCCCAATCGGGGGTTCCTCTAGATTGAAACTGTATTCTCATTTAATAACACAAATTTTCGAAATTTGTCATCTATTAAAAATAATAATTACGATTACGCTTACGATGGGTCTAATGGAGAAGCTCAGAGTCACTCAGCCAGCTATGGAGAGGGCAATGCTCGGAGTCTCGCTGCGAGATAAAATCAGAAATGAGGTTATCCGCAGCCGAACCAAAGTAATTGACATTGCCCGCCGTATTAGTAAGTTGAAGTGGCAGTGTGGCAGATGGCTGGCCACATCGCTCGACGAACTGACAGCCGATGGGGAAGAAAGGTGCTTGATTGGCGACCGCGCACCTGAAAACGCAGAGTGGGACGTCCCGCCACGCGACGGAAAGACGATCTAACGAAGGTCGCGGGCAACCGCATCCAGATCGCTCAAGATCGCAGCGGGTGGGCGTCTTTGGCGGAGGCCTATGTCCAGCAGTGGATTTAGATGGGCTGATGATGATGATGATGAAGCTTTCACTTCACTTTTATTGTAATTTTCGACACGGTTTTTTAGATATACCTTAAACAAAATTTTATTCTATAAATTTTAACAAGAGCGCATTGCTCCTATATCATTGCTCTCAATATTTAGAAGATAGCTAGCTCTATTTTTGTACAGCAATAATTATTATTTAGTTAATAAGAAATGTCAAATATTTCAGACCCTGAATGTTGTAAGTTTTTTGAACCTACTTTTTTAAAAATGTAAAATTAATTTAACATTAAATGGAAAAAGCAGGGTCTCTTTACGTTTTTCACGTCATTTTCAACACCATCATTCTTTCATTACTTTTTGTTTTCGGCAAAATTTTTGACTGAAATTCTTGTGTACGTGTGGAGAGCAACACTTTTGACAATTAGTGCTACCTACATAAGGGCATCTATTTGATGAAACGTACTTTATGAACTAATATTTTAACCAAAGACGAATAAATAAAGACAACAGATTATACAATATTAGTATGAACTAATAACATAGAATTTATTTTACTCACATATAATGATATACACGATAATACTCAAAAGTTAATTTGATTTTAAATATCATAACATAAGTTTAAAGTTAGTTTTTTAACATTTTGTTAACATAAGTTTAAAGAAGATAAGTTAAGATCTTACCTCTCCACTAACATTAAAATGTTCATGATGGCAATATGTTTTTTGAGCTTTTCCAAAGATTGCTGAAGATTCATAATTGGATCAGGTAATAATAATATGGAAGTTGGAGTACCGTACCGGGCAGGACGACATCTGCCGGATCCACTAGTGGTCCATATAATTGAGATAAGAGATGTGTTAGACATTGGCCAGTAGCAATTATTATTGGCAGTAGAAAATGTTTAGGAGGAACTCTCACAATTTTTTGTGTTTAAATATACATATGCCAATTTACAAAATCTATTGTCATTTTCAAACAGGAACACTATATTTTCATACACTTATCGCAATAATCTTGTACATGTATCTATTCCACCGAGAATTTATTCGTAAAAGTTAAAAAACATAATTTTCTTTACCTAGAAAATGGTAAAAATTCATTCTAAAAACAATCATTATTACGGCGGTATTATCTGTGGCCAGTTCTTTGTGTGTCATTCGGCAAAATAAACATCAAGATACAGTCTATCAATTACTAACAATGACATCGTTGGTAGTGTAAAATATGTCAATTTTATCAATATGTCCTAGCATTATTGAGCTGTGCTTGTCAGCACTGATTATAGTAGTAATCTTGCTTGTCAGCCATGTTCATGTGTTAAAGAGGCTGTAGAGTATAATTTTATTTTAAATAAAAATCCAACTTCAGTCCGTTTTCTATTCACAGTTTATTAGTTTAATTTAAAAGATATGTTGCATATTACATGCTTTTTGTCGTAGTAATTCTGTTGAATACTTATCTCTAGTGATATTTACAAAGATGCTGTCCTTTTTTTTATGGAAACGGTGTTAAAAATAAACCGTGGTGCTACGAGTAAAATAATGAAAAAATATGTTGTGATTCTTTCGGTCATTATTCAGTGGAATTGGAAGTAAAAATGGAAATTATTTTTATTTTGTCTTTATTTGCCTTATGTTCTGCTTATGATAAAGGTATTATATATCGCACTTTCTTATGATAATTGGTTTCAACTTTAAACTGTTTTGCTCGTTTGTCGTTTCAGCGTCATTCTATGGGGCAAGTTACATTTCATATCCACTTCAAGAGGCCAAGGGGATAACTGACATTAGTTTTAGATTTAGAACACATTTATCAGATGCCTTATTGCTCCTTGCTGCTGGAAAAACTGATTATTGTATGGTAAGTAAATATAGAGCAACATATATATAATTTATTTATGGAGAAGCAACTAAAAATAATTTTAATATACTGTGTAGATCCGCTTGGAAAGTGGACGCTTAAAATTACACATTAACTTGGGAGCTGGTGAGAGTGAATTATCTTCTTCAAAAGGACTATATCTGAATGACACTCAGTGGCATCATGTCAGTATTATTAGAAGAGAAGCAAATCTTACACTTAAGGTATTTATAAAATATCATTTTACTTCATATAAAACTAAACAGTTAGAAGTATTTTTTATATCAATTAAAGTAAAAGCTACACTATTTAGCACACAAAAAATACCAGTAGAACAGCAATGAAAATTGAAAATGTAGTATTTATTATTTAAATCTTTTTAGAGGATAGGAATATAATAAACGGCATCATTTAGTCTGCAAAAAATAATAACATTATTTAAATATTATAAAGAATTGATGCCTGCAAGGATAAGCTGTTAATTATTTTTATCATTTACAATTTGTTAGAACAGCATCAAAATGCATATCCAATATTTTATGAGATTTTTACAGCTATTGATGTACAATTTTTATTTCAATTTGTATGATACATCTGTAAATAAAAATATGTACTTAATATGAAATCTGATAAAAGTATCTTTTAGGCAAAAAGTTACTTTAAATTATACTTCTAAGATAATTTATTAGAAGAGATATTACGTAATTTTAAAGAACAGGTACTTATCACTTTTGTAGTTGTAGCGAGCTTTGCAAACAATAAACACACATAAAAACATCAAAGATCATACTATCAAAGGCACCTGAAAGTCGAACTTTATCACGTTGCAGGAATGTGTTTATAAATTAACTATTATAACCTTAATTGTAATATCTGTGGAAAAACAAATAAACAAATTGTAAGGCCGGCAACGCACCTGCGGCCCCACAAAGACTAGGTGTCCATGGGCGAAGGACCGCTTATCCTAGGTGAAGCTCCTGCTCGGTTGACGTTTTGTTAATAAAAATTTTATGGCCATTAAATTTTTAAAAATAAATAGACTCACATTAATTCATCTAACATATATGGCTAATAAAAATACTAGTTGATAGTCGGATTATTAAAACTTAATATCATTGATTTAAATGAGTTAAGAATCCAGAATAATAATTTTTAAAATTAATTTTATGCACGTACGGTTTTGAAGCGAAAATCTATTTTTGCATTCATTTAATATAGTTCACTGAAATAATTTGCATATGCAAATCGATAGCTTTGAAAGGTCTTTATTTGCGGACAATTCACTGTAACCGTATTCAATAAATAATATACCAATGACTAAGAATTTAAATCTTTAAATTCTATATGTTTTGATTTATAGAGTATTAACAAAAGAAATATATAACTTTAAGAAGAAATACTCACAATATTTCATTCAAATCGCATTTGAGTAATTGTAAAAATGTATCAAATTTGTTTTCGCCTAATAATTGTATTTATAACACACAAATGAAAACATGTTTTTATAAAGCATTCCTTTTATTCTATTCATACAAATAATTATATTTATGAGCCGTCGCATTGTATTAATAATAATAAAATATATAGAAATACGTGTTGAATGCTTAATATATGAGTTTAATGAAAAAATATTATTAAAACTGGCTGTCAATCTTAAACGTTCAAATTCCGCTTTAAGTTAAGCTCTGCAAGTTCTCTCAAAAGACTGGCCGCCGTCATATGTTGTTTACTAACTTGATACACGTATGTTGAGTCACGCAAGTGAGGGCTTGATTATGCCATTGACATCGTTTATTATTTTTAGGTCGGCGACAGTACAGTGAAGAAGAGATTGCCAGGACGATTCTTTGAACTAAATATACACTTCGGGGTATTTCTTGGCGGTCAAGGCGATTTTTCTGAACTCTTTCTTGGGCACATGGAAAATTTTCGAGGTTGCATGGAAGACGTAGGTTTCGTTTTGTTTAATTAAAACGATTAACAACTACAGATATAGTTAAGTAATTATAATATATAAAATGTGTTATACATGGATATATATAATGAATTTTATCTTTTTATTAGGTATCATACAATGGTGTTAAAATAATAGAGAAAGCACGAAGTCGCAGTGCATCTGTACATGTTGAAGGAGTCACCTGGAATTGCGCTCCGGAATTTGATGCAGATTTAAATTCTGATATAAGTTTTGTCGATGAAGGCGCGTACATGGTTCTACCTAAAATAAACTCCAGGGCGGGCAGCAGGTGAATAATGTTTATTTAATATATATTTTGTTTTTTTAATTTTATGGAAATGGTGGCAAATGAGCTGGAGGTTCACCTAGGATGGGCTTTCTTTCGCCCCTGGACACCCTTAGCCTCGTTGCCGGCCTCTAAGTTACGCTCTTTTTTTAAATATCCCCGAGTCGTATTGGTTTGGAAATACCTCTTCTGGTAGTTGACTCCATAGAGCGGTGGTGCGGGATACAAAATGCCATAAAAAGTTAAGTTGTGGAACGACAAAAACCAAGGTGACACGGATGAAAATAATACTTCACCCGTATCCGTAGATTTTTATTCTTAATATATTTCGTTATTTTATAATTAAATTTATATTTATTACCAGGTGGCAAATAGAATTTAAGACGATAACCCCCAATGCAGTCATTCTCTATAATCCCGGTGGTGGGCGAGGGTCAGATTTCTTGGCCGTGGAGATATTAGAAGGGGTTGTTCGAGTTAAAATGGCTCGAGGTCAGATTGCCCACACAGTCAGGGTCACCGATGGACAGTGGCACAAACTACATCTTCTTTTTAACCCGTCTACGATTGAGGTAGGCTAACTATTTCGTATGTTTTTCATGTTACTTTGGCGTACATTGCGATCTTTATATTATTATTGTTGAAATATAGAAATAAATCTCTAAGCGTACCTTAAACATATATTTATAAAGATTACTGAAATTAAAGACAGTTTCAAAACTATGCATAATAGAAAATATATTTTTAAGACCTTCGTCGGTTATTTAAGCTCTCAAAAAAAGCATAAAAATCGTTTGCAAGGCACAAAAGTAGGAAGCTTGACAATATAAACTCATTCAAAGCATTTTAAGATTAAAACTGTTCAAAGTTCAAAGATATAACTTTTAAGTCGACGGAATCTATCCGTTAGCGTATATCTTTTAAATATTCATAGCAGACTTTCAAATGGTTTTACGCTCCACTTAAACACAATTCATAGACATCAAACTAATACCGCTTAAAATGTCAGCTGGATATCCGCATAATGTAAAATGCAGCGTTTGAGATACGAAGCTGTAACATGAAATTGCTTTTGTCCGTTTTCGTCTGTTTGTTAGTTTTATCTTTGAATTGAAAATCTTTGAGAGGAGAGAGATACTTCGTCTGTGAAATTTCATCTTTAATGATATGTTTTGAATTCGTGCTAGCGTGTCTTATGATGTTTATTTTGGCATTTATTTTGATGCAATTTTCATTGCTCCTTGCGTTATATTATTATTAATTTAATTACTATTGGTGGTTCTGGGTACTAAATTCGGGGAAACAAAAGTCAGACATAGAAATCCCAATTTTATATAATTTTTATATAGTATTGCATTGATATTATTTAATAAATAAATATTTAAACAATTTGAACGACAAGGCCGCAAAATTACTTGAAGTAAATTATAATATCAAAGGTATTGAATAAACTACTTTTTTTGTTCCAAATATGATGTATTAATGGTTTGCAACGAATTTAATTTTATTTAATCATCTATTGAGGCTTCACTTTTCATTATTTCGCCCAATGCCTTGAGACTAGGTATATACCAAGTACTCGCAGAATACCGGCGTGAAATAGTATTACTATGGTCGCCGAATGAGTTAGAATATTGGCTGCCTATTAAATAAAGCGTTGTAATAAACCGACAACATAACCAAATGGTGGATTCTAGACGTGGTCCAGGGGCGATGGTGATGGGTTTACCTTCATAGAGACTCGGCTGCTCCGTTGTCCGCTAATAAGAAATAAATAAAAGTGAAAATTTTAAACAATACTTTATTCAAATATAACATGCATAAAATGTTCTGTAGGTCATTAATTAAGTCTTTGGTACATGGAAATATTTTATATAAAACTTTCTACTGTTCTAATTATCTACACGCGAGCTTTTTGAGGTCAACACAGAACAGTGTTAGTTATTAGTTTATTCGAGAATTCTAATTTAAAAATAATTACATATGTACTCTGTATTTATGTCATGTGGATTTTATTAGACTCGTTTGAGACTACACAGTAAGGCTCAATCAGTTATTTTATAAATCTTTAAAAACATAAAACAGATCTAAGCTATAAATTTATTAAGTAATTAAAATTCAAGTGTTGGCTGTTTGAGATTATAATTGCGTTGGTAGATTAAAATTATTTTATTATATTTCTGGTGCTGATTCATGAAAATTATGCGCAATTTACTTTATTAATACAGGATAGTAACTTTATAATATATCAGAGCAGTTGGGTCTCCTAAATGGTAAGAGAACACCTCCGCTTATGAACAACTTCGCGACAATCCGCGCTTTGGTTGTGTTGTCGACTTTACACGCCGCTTAAGTGGTATAACACAGTATTACAGTTTCACGCTAATTGTTCTAAATTCTGTGAGCTCATGGTATCAGTTCCGTATGCACCTATTAGTGCGTCATGCCTCTCCCAAGGGTGTGACAGTGTTAAAACACTCGCCCAGCCTAGTGTCAATTGCCAAAATCCACTGCTAAATGCAACTTTATATTATATTAGATAACTAAGTAACATTTTTTACCATCACAACTGTGTTTAATTTTGTACAGCTAGTGATATTTTTTCTGCCAATTATAGCAGTTCTATATTTAATTTCAATGTGATTATTAAATCACCTATTCATATTTGTGTACTATGAAATCGCACATAAAACAATTCTATTTTATTTATGAAATATTAATAAATGTTAATGTTATAAAAGGAACACTTCTCGTGTTCCTTTTATAACATTAACATACTTAACTGCGCTTTGTGGCAAATTTTTTGCGTTAACTATTCACTACGCTATATTATTATACATAGTATTTTTTACTGAATGCAAGTGTTTTAACCTCTGATCGGTTTGTGTTTTTAAATTAAATGGACTATAAAATATATTCAATGAACATATATCATATAACATAAAAGCACACATTCAACTAAGTTTTTCTTATAGAGCAGTAAGCAATTTTTGTAGAAACTGCCTTAATTAGCTCTGCCGCGTGTCAATAGTTGTTGAAAAATGAAATGCGAAGTGTTTTTGATGCGCATTGAAACGTGGAAGAATAATTAATATTTCGTTTTTGATTAATTTGTTTAAAAGAAAATTAACTATGTTTCAGTTATCCGTGGACAATATAGCAATGAGTACTAGAATAGAAAGTGGCGGCACTAGATACTTGGATTTATCGGATACTTTTTACTTGGGTGGTATCGAGACGGACAAGCGACAAAGAGCTTTTTCTAAAGGAGTAAAAGCAGCCGATTCCAGTATCATGGTACGAGACATGTGTATTTTTTAGTCGTCGTTCACTTGTTATTTTTCAATTATACGGTATGTTCTATACAATTAAGCTTACACATGAACTAATTATAATTAATAAATCTTTTAGGGTTGCGTCAAGCCAATTGAAGTGGAGGACAAAATATTTGGCCTCCCCAACGCTGTCGTGACTTGTGGCGTCACACCAAAGTGCGTTTGGTGGTATCCATGCCAGTCTAGTCCGAGTCCGCCTTGCGTGCCTAAAGCTATATGTGGCCAGCACGGTGTCGATCATTTCACCTGCAAGTGTGATACAGATCTGTGTATCAATCCTGATTATGCTAATAAATACAAGGTACTAAGCCAAGACCATAGTTGAATTTTATATCAAAATACGTAGTAAATAGATATCTGTTGAATGTTTTCAACACAAAAATTATAGAAATAAATTCGCTTTGCACATTGTATACAGTATTATACAAACAAATTTTCTTATAAAAATAATTTGGTACTGAATAGGCGAATCCAAAGTAGTAAAACTAAAGTTACCTTGTATGAAAAGAGTAATTAATTATTTTTTTTAGGTATTTTCAAAATCAAGTAGCGAATTAGAACTAGTTGCACTATACCCGTTAACAGTACAGGAAGGTGGCGTTGTTGTAATAACTACACAGAACATAGACGTCATTCTTGATCATCATAAATATGGAGTTAGGCCTTCGGGAGTATTATTACACGTAGCACAAAAGCCACAGCACGGGCGGATAGCAGTCGATTTGACAAAGTCCCAAAGAGTATCTCAATACACAAACTATATAGAAGGTGATAAGTCCAAGCAATTCTTCTCGCTGTTGGATCTGTCAAGAGATAAGGTGGGTTTTATGGAAAAATAAGTACAAATTATTTATGAGAAATTTTTTATAACCTAAAAAATTTGACTGCAAAAGAGTGGTAATTGTAGTTTAATTTAATATTTGTTCATTTGAACGTGGCGACCGCGTACCGGAAAATGCAGAATGGGACCGTCCGCCACGCGATGGAAAGACGATCTCATGAAGGTCGCCGCCAACCGCTGGACGCTTATGTCCAACAGTGGACTTGATAGGCTGATGATGTTGATGATGAATTTGAACGTAACACTTAGCTAGTTCAAGCGTAGTTTAAAACATTCCATTTTTAGGTTCGATACGTACACGACGGTTCCGAAAATCACCAAGACGCCATAGTATTGGAAATGGAACTTATACCAGAGACGAAATTCACGTTGCCTAGTTACTTACAAGGGAGAAATATGTTTGTACTTCACGTTAATGTGACACCCGTGAACGATCCGCCTGTGCTTAATTTGCTTACCGGCAAGGTTTTAAGACTTACGCAGGTAAGATTGGATGTGGCTTTATTAATCGATGCAATTTTGTACATCTTGTTACTTATTAAATTTTTTAATATAAATTATACATATAAAGCTAGTTTGTCGCATAACAATTAGAAATAATTAATAATGTAAACCAAAGATTGCCCTTTTAGTGCATCCTTATTAACATAAATTCACCAAGTAATATTTTAACATGTACATGCATGGACAATACTAGAAGCCATAATGGTTTTAACAATTTCTTTGGAAAAGTTAATGCATTTTCAATAGACAGTGTGAATCCATTTTTTTTAAATCCTTGGTTTGTTTATTTCAGAATGTTCCATGTGCTTCAATTAGTTTATATCAGTTGCTTTTGATTAGTTGCATGTTTTCTTTATACACGAGACGCCAATAGTGTCAAGCAGTGAGTATGTTTACTAAAAATACCGAATATCAGAATATCACACTAGTTTTTTTATTATATTGAACGAAATTTTATATGTCTTATCATGAAGTTTTTAATAGTTGCTATAGTCACTTTTTAACCTGTATAAGATATTACTATGATCATTACTGTTATAGTACAAATTGTAAAATAGTTTTTAGTATCACGTTGCAATAAAAACTATTTTACATTATTTTTTACTTATTTAATTTTTTATGGTATAGCGTACAACAGAGCAGGTGGGTCTATATGGTAAGAGAACACCGCCGCCCATGGACAAGCGTGCCTCAGTCCGCGCATCGGTTGTGTTGTCAGCTCTTTACACCACTTAAGTGGCATTTTTAAGAGCCTCTGATATTCTCACTCACTCAGCAAAACATAGTAGAAGCACTGTTTCCAGTACAGGTACCATTTCACGCTGAGTATTCTGTGAGCTGGTGGTATCACTTCAGACGAGCAGACCCAATTAGTGCGTCAGCATATGCTTCCGCTTGGCTCTCCCACGGGTGCAACTAACTACTTATATTTATTTCACCATTTAATATAATTTTTAAAAGATATACTATATTCTTGACGATAATACGATTATATTTGAAACTTATTTTAATAATAGTTACAGTAATAAAAATAAAGTCTATACTTATCCTAGTTAAATTATTTTATTCACTATTCACTAAGAAATTAACAAAGAGTATGTAAAACCCGGAATAATTTTAGTATATTATTTAGTTTGTGTTGGCACATATGATAATGAAAAACATATCCTTTTCAGGGAACTCGAAAAGTTATCACCTCGGAAATATTAAAGGCTGAAGATCCCGACACATCTCCAGTAGATTTATTGTACACAATTATACACGGGAAAAGCGAATCGAGCAGGTACTATCACATAAAGCTGTATTTTGATGCTATTTTCATTCTTATATATTGTGATATGTATTTTTATCAACTATTACATGGTTTGTTAGCGTAAAGACTGGCGCCTGAAAAGCTTCAGAGCGCTCACAATGCTGTCGGGTAAAAATTTGCCAGTGATGATTTAATTTATTAAAATTTTTCTGATTCTGATTGGAAATAAAAATTAAAACGTAGCTTTAAAAATGTTGGCGATGTTCAGAATCTTTAGATGAACTATATCTCGTTATATAATATAAGTTAAGGATATGTTTTGCTTCTGCTAATTATTGTGTAATTTTGATAAATCATTATAATAATGTATCTATACATTTAATTTCAGCGGTCATATAGAAATGTCTGGGCAGCCGGTGGATTCCTTTACGCAGCAGGATATAGATTCGGGCATCATCTCTTACGTTCACGGGACTACAACTGACAAACAGCTTAATAAAACGTCTCTACGCCTTACATTACAGGTAATTTTTTACATATTCAAAACGATCGAGCTGGTAAAGTTTAAATTAAAGACCAATAATAAAACTGTTGCCTTACATGATTCGCTATACCTAGAAGTAGTATACATTACTCAAAGCAACCAAACATAAAGTACGACATATCGATTGAATACAATTTTCAGTTTTAACATATAGAAAGTAATGCATGGTAAAATAAATTCATTAATTTTTAAACATTGTATATTTTTGTGTTTTATAGGTATCAGACGGTATCGAAACAAGCGCCCCGGGTATTCTCCGAATATCAGTGGTGCCTCTACAAGTGCGGCTCATTAATAATTCAGGACTGCAACTAGTGCATAATTCTTATGCTATTATAACCGCAGATAATCTCACGTTTACTACGAATGCAGACGAAGTGAATGTACAAGTGAAGTGAGTATTATATTATATAATATAAAATTTGTAAATATATAATATAAAATAATAATAAATAAAAAATAATAATAAAAAATATATAATATAAAATTTGTAGCTCATCCAGACTTCAAACGGATTTTTAAATAACAGAAGTGTTCATTTTATTAAATTTTTGATAATTGTTACACATTGGGTTGTATTATTTGCGTATATTAAGAATTCCTAATTTTTGGTAAAACTATAGTATAATTATATGTTCTGCAAAGTTGTATTACATTATTTTGTTCTATAATCAATTAGTTTTCTCTAAGCACACAATTAATGCCAAGCGTGGTGATTAAGGGAAATAACCCCCCTATGACCAAGCGTCTTTAGGGGAGGCCTATGTCCAGCAGTGGACTTGAATGGGCTGATGATGATG